>RJVU01074764.1:244539-261372 GCA_003731715.1 Anabarilius grahami
TCATGGAAAAAATGCCTGAAATATGTTTTCACAGTATGGCGAACAAGCAAAGACAGTATATATAAATAACATTGCCACAGAAATGATTGTAAAATGTTGTTTGAGTTTGCTGTGATTGTGTGGAAAGATTTTATTTAATATTTTATCTCACTTCCACATTTCCTTCAATTGTTTAAGGGTCAGTGCTCTTGTTCTGGCACAAAGATTATGTGTAAGTAAGCCATAAGCTTTTTGGCAGTACAGCATTTGTGTGACCGTGTCAAAAAATAATGATAATAATAATAAAATTACATAATGGCACCAGCTTCTCACAAATAAAGAAAACACTTCAACAGTATGTAAATATATATGTCTTTGCACAGTATTTTCATGTTGTATTATGTGATCTTACAGAAAAAAATGAATGGAAAAAAAAAATATAAATGCTTTACAATTCTTTGTCTCATTAACTATTTGCACTTATTTAAAGAAGTTTGTGTTCTGTGGCAAAAGAGCCTTTCTCATGGTTTGGCTAAAGAGCCAAGATATTGTACAATATGTACATGTGTTTTTATTCATATGCATATAAATATATGTCTATGTAATTTGCCTACTTGTGTCTTTCTTGTGACTCGCTCAGTCACTTACACACACACACATATACACATATAATATTTATTATAGTCTCAGGTCCGGCAGGGATTGTCGGTGAGGGGAGTGAATGTCCAGCGCTCTCCCCACCTTCAATACCACGACTGAGGTGAGACCCTTGAGCAAGGCACCGTACCCCCAACTGCTCCCCGGGCGCCGCAGCAATGGCTGCCCACTGCTCCGGGTGTGTGTTCACGGTGTGTGTGTGTTCACTGCTGTGTGTGTGCACTTGGATGGGTTAAATGCAGAGCACAAATTCCGAGCATGGGTCACCATACTTGGCCACATGTCACTTCACTTCACTTCACTTCACTTCACTATTTATGCCCAAAGTTTTATATGAACAAAGAACATTTAAATAAATTTTAGGCACCAAATGAAATAAATGAATGTCATTAAACAATGCTTAAATGTGTTTGGCTATAGCTATTTCAATTTCTCCTAATGAGAAAGTAATTATATTGAGCTCCTTTTAATAACAGCATCAATAAAAGCCTTTAAAGGTTAAGAAATAGCATTATGCCAATATTTATACTATTTTTGATATTTATTATATGAGTTTAGGCTAACACACTGCAGGCTGATCAGGAATAGTTATTTTAGCCCTTCTCTATCTCTAAACCTCCAGCTCTTTTCTCGAGATGAGGGGGCGGCACGGTTATCTTTCAGGAAATGGTGGACAAGCGGACACAATATGTTTAACCACATGTTTAGTCCCCTCGATCTCCTCCCCGTGCTGCTCTCCCTTTCAGAGTCTCGCCTGGACAATCAGCTCCAGGGTGCCAATTAAAATGATTGGCGGCTTTTCTTCATGGGAGTGGACGGATGGAGGGAACGGGGACTGGATGGGTGGCCTGGTGATTTTAGTGTATGTAAAAAAAAAAAATTATGGGGCAAAGAACTGAAGTAATAGAAACATGTTCATTAAGACAGTTGTTCTCAACTGGTTTCATCTCAGGACCCAGATTTTATATTGGACATCAAGTGGCGACCCAACACAGGATCAAAATTGTTTGAAGGACACATTTGTACACATTTCTACCAATAAATTTCCATGACTTTTCCAAGACTTTTGAGGCAAATATTCATGACCTAAAGTTCCATGAACCGTCTGTGTATACATGTAAAATAAGAATAAAAATCCATGTTCAAATTTTAAATCACAGGCTCAGCTTATCCTAATTAATGACAAGCTATGTAGTTTAATATACAAAAATAAAAAATTATCTACATAACGCTGACACACCAGTAAGACGGTTAGATAAAATACTGTCTGACCCTCAGAACTCCACTGTGTAACAACAGATTAACATAAATCAATGGAAGGCAACAATGTTAAATAAGTAACTAAAAGTGTGTCCAGTAACACTGACAGTAACTTTACGAGGTGGCAATGCCAGAGACAAACTTTTGGAATACAAAATTTGGTAACTAAGATGATTATAAAACAGCTTTGCCTCTTATTTACCATTAATCTCATTGGATAACCATCAATCATCAAGATAATGTCCCTATTTGAATTCCCCAAAAACAGGAGTTTATTTTTTAATTTCTGCAATTTACACCCAACTGCAACTGCCAGAAGTTACCCTATGCCAGGGTCAGAAATCAACTTTTCTGTAAAGGTGCCTCTTGCAATTGATGTCCAAGGGCAATTTTTTACCTTCATAAGTGCAATTTTTATGATTACCTGTGTTGTCTTTTATGTCAAATATTACTTCTAACCAACTGCTTAAATCAATCAGAATACTGACTGTTACCAATAAAATTTTAGCATTAACAAAAGCCATCTTTACACTGCAAAGATGAAACAGACACTGCATCTGAAATAGCATAAAGGTTTATTACACAGGCTGTTTCATGTTACTCATAAAATATGAAAATAACAGGAACTCATAACAGGGTTATTTTTTGTCAATTAATGCTCTTGATATTGTAATAATGATTATTAATGTCGATTAATAGAATACATAATTTTTTTTTTGTTTTTTTTTTTTTTTTGGGGGGGGGNAACTAAAAGCATATTTTAATGCTTTTTACACATTAGAAAATGAGGACTTGACATATCAGCATGATGAATAAATTGTATTAACTGGAATAAACAGTATAGAGTGTTTCTCTAACACAAAACACGATAGTAACATCAAATGACAACTAACTTTAATTATGTAAACAACAATGTAAAAAAAAATAATAATAATAATAAATAAATAAAATATATATCATACATGACGAGTCAGTGATTTCTTGGAATGTCTTTTTATATTACAATTATTATCTACAAATACAACTTTTGTAAAAAAAAAAAAAATTTGTAAACATACCTTTGTTTTATTGAATAAAAAAAAAAAAAAACTCCAAATAGATTTTCACAGTAAATTATAAGGCAATTTTTACTTTGCGCTTGCAAAAAATGTTTTTTACAGTATTTTGCAGTACAGTTTTGAACTATACATAAGGTGGCTTACAGTTAACCAGTTGTTAGAATAAATCTCAAACTCAGGTAGATTATTTTTAGTCTCAGTCATCAGTTAGTAACAGGCGCCTCAACCCCTGTAGTGTGTGGCGGCAGCAGCAGCACGTGATCTCGGGAGCATTCTCAGATTTATTCAGGAAGAAGGGTCATATTTATAGGCATAGGTCAAACAACAATCTCCAGGATGTCTTGAGCATCCAATCATACTACTTAAGAATCAAACCTTACCAAATATTTCATTTCAAGAAATATAATAACAAGTAAGAAATGTGTGCGTATCTTCAACTTCTGGTTGTGTGCAAGTGTCAATGTGTCCAAGGACTATTTCTTGTTTTGTCTAGGTGTGTCCATGATGTGCACCATAACATAACAGAAAAAGATTGCCCAAGACAAGAAAACATTAACACCAGTTAAAACATAATCTACATTTCATTAACGAAGACTAGAAAATTTTTTCTGCTACACAAACTATTTCAAACTGAAATTATCCCACTAAAACCTGTTGCTTCAGCTCTCATTCTCACTTCTCAATGTTCAAAATGACATGCTATGTTTGTTCACAACACATTTTTTATACGAAAAAACGGGTTTGAAATTACATGCAGGAGAGTGAATAATAACAGAATCTTCTCTTTTTGAGTGAAGTATACCTTTAAGAAAATGGCATTACACTACTGGACTGGAAAAATGAAAGAGAACATAAAAACTTTTTATTCAATAGAACAGCTCGGCAACAATTCAAACGGCACCTTGGTGAAAAAAGAGCCCCATTAAAGCAACTCTGTCCATCAGCAACTGCAATATTTTCCTTTTCAGTGTAAAAGCTGTTTTGGCCTTCACGCCTTTAACCATGCATCACTGTACCGCTGCCGCCTCCCTTTTCCTTTCTGATTCTTTTCTCTAGCGCTCGCTCCCTCCCTCTCTTTCTCTGCCCCCTTTCTCTACCCTTCTACACTCCCTAGACCCTGTTCAGTGACCCTGCAGGAGGTTTCATCACTAATTAGGGTCACTAATTGGGGGGCAACAGGGCCGGGGTCCTCTCCACACCTGCACCAGTCATGTGACCCATCGAGAGGTGCGCGGGGTCAAAGGTGATGGGGAGGGGGGGTCAGCTGTGAAGGTTCAGGATTAGTGAGAGAGGAGGGAGTGCAATAAGGGTTAATTACAGGAAGACCCCTGGCCCGGCCAGCTCAGCAGAGCCCCCTATTTTTTCAGCTCAGGAAAGATGAAGGCTGCTTGTTTTGAAAGACTTCACGCAAGCGCCTGACCATGAAAGAACGATACTGCATTCCACAGAAAGAGAGGCATGAAATGAAGGAGAGAATGATCAGACGATGCCTCAAACAAACCCCTAACCCTAAGTGTTAAACTTCAGGACGTGACTTGTCCTGCATCGTTTGTGCTACGTGACTGAAATCTCAAATAGTGTGTGTTTTGTTGGGAAAAGGTTTGCTGTAGCAATCAGACTTATACCATCAGAATCAGAATCAGAAAGAGCTTTATTGCCAGGTATGTTGTTTACACATACTAGGAATTTGTTTTAGTGACAGAAGCTCCACAGTGCAACAGAGTGACAGCGACAAGACAAGACACATAATAAAAGGAATAAAATAATAATATACGAATTTACAAGATAAAGTGCAAAAAAAGCAAAAAACAATATATAATATAGACAATTGACTCTGCAGTTATGTGTGCAAATTTGAAGTATAAGTAAGTGTTTTAAGTAAATAATGTGTAATAGTGTAATAGTGTTGTGTGTTCCATGTTTGTCAAGTGTTCATGAGATGGATTGCCTGAGGGAAGAAACTGTTCCTGTGTCTGGTCGTTCTGGTGCTCAGGGCTCTGTAGCGTCGACCAGATGGCAACAGTTCAAAGAGGGAGTGTGCTGGATGTGAGGGGTCCAGAGTGATCTTCTTTGCCCTTTTTCTCACTCTGGATAAGTACAGTTCTTGGAGAGTGGGGAGGGTTGTGCCAATGATTCGCTCAGCAGACCGGACTACCCTCTGTAGTCTTCTGAGGTCAGATTTGGTAGCTGAGCTGAACCAGACGGTAATTGAAGTGCAGAGGATGGATTCAATGATGGCAGAGTAGAACTGTTTCAGCAGCTCCTGTGGCAGGTTGAACTTCCTCAGCTGGCGAAGGAAGTACAACCTCTGCTGGGCCTTTTTCACAGTGGAGTCAATGTGAATGTCCCACTTCAGGTCCTGTGAGATGGTGGTGCCCAGGAACCTGAATGACTCCACTGCAGTCACAGTGCTGTTCATGATGGTGAGTGGGGGGAGAGCAGGGGGGTTTCTCCTGAAGTCCACGATCATCTCCACTGTCTTGAGCGTGTTGAGCTCCAGGTTGTTAAGACTGCACCAGACAGCCAGCTGTTCAACCTCCAGTCTGTAAGCAGACTCGTCTCCGTCCCGGATGAGGCCGATGACTGTGGTGTCGTCCGCAAACTTCAGGAGCTTGACAGAGGGGTCTTTAGAGGTGCAGTCGTTGGTGTAGAGGGAGAAGAGCAGTGGGGAGAGGACACAGCCCTGAGGGGCGCCGGTGCTGATGGTGCGGGTGCTGGATGAGAATTTTCCCAGCCTCACTAGCTGCTGCCTGTCTGTCAGGAAGCTGGTGATCCACTGACAGACAGAGGTGGGCACGGAGAGCTGAGTTAGTTTGGGCTGGAGGAGTGATGGGATGATGGTGTTAAAAGCAGAGCTGAAGTCCACAAACAGGATCCTCACATAAGTCCCTGGTCTGTCCAGATGCTGGAGAACATAATGCAGTCCCATATTGACTGCATCATCCACAGACCTGTTTGCTCGGTAAGCAAACTGCAGGGGGTCCAGTAAGGGTCCAGTGATGTCCTTCAGATAAGCCAGAACCAGTCTTTCAAATGACTTCATGGCCACAGACGTTAGAGCCACAGGTCTGTAGTCATTAAGACCAGTAATTTTGGGTTTCTTTGGGACGGGGATGATGGTGGAGCGTTTGAAGCATGAGGGGACTTCGCACAGCTCCAGTGACCTGTTGAAGATCTGTGTGAAGATGGGGGCCAGCTGGTCAGCGCAGGTTTTCAGACAGGCTGGTGAAACGCTGTCTGGGCCTGGTGCCTTTCTTCTCTTGTTCTTTCTGAAGACCTGGCGCACATCATCTTCACTGAACTGAATTGTAGGTGTGGGGGAGAGGGGGGTTGTTGGAGGTGTGAATGGTGATGATGATGATGATGATGATGATGATGATGATGATGATGATGATGATGATGATGATGATGATGATGATGATGATGATGATGATGATGATGATGATGATGATGATGATGATGATGATGATGATGATGATGATGATGATGATGATGATGATGATGATGATGATGATGATGATGATGATGATGATGATGATGATGATGATGATGATGATGATGATGATGATGATGATGATGATGATGATGATGATGATGATGATGATGATGATGATGATGATGATGATGATGATGATGATGATGATGATGATGATGATGATGATGATGATGATGATGATGATGATGATGATGATGATGATGATGATGATGATGATGATGATGATGATGATGATGATGATGATGATGATGATGATGATGATGATGATGATGATGATGATGATGATGATGATGATGATGATGATGATGATGATGATGATGATGATGATGATGATGATGATGATGATGATGATGATGATGATGATGATGATGATGATGATGGTGATGGTGATTTCTCAAACCTGCAATAAAACTCGTTCAGATCGTCTGCCAGGTGTTGATTTGCCACAGAGCTGGGGGATGGTGTCTTGTAATTGGTGATGTCTTTTAGACCTTTCCACACTGAAGCTGTGTCATTAGAAGAGAACTGATTCCGAAGTTTATCAGAATAATTCCTCTTTGCCACTCTAATCTCCTTTTCCAGTGTGTATTTGGCCTGTTTGTACAAGACTCTGTCCCCTTTTCTGCGAGCATCTTCTTTGGCCTGACGGAGCTGGCTGAGTTTTGCAGTGAACCAGGGTTTGTCATTGTTGTAAGTGAAATGAGTCTTTGTAGGAATGCACAAATCCTCACAGAAACTGATATATGATGTAACAGTCTCTGTGAGCTCGTCCAGATCGCTGGCAGCAGCTTCAAAAACACTCCAATCAGTCCATTCGAAACAGGATTGTAAAGCCTGCTCTGTTTCGGTGGTCCATCTCTTTACAGTCTTTGCTACAGGTTTAGCTGATTTTAGTTTCTGTCTGTAGGTCGGTATGAGATGAACTAGACAGTGATCAGAGAGCCCCAAAGCTGCCCGTGGGACAGAGTGATATGCATCCCTTATTGCTGTGTAACAGTGATCCAGTGTATTACTGTCTCTGGTGGGACAAGTAACATGCTGTCTGTATTTTGGAAGTTCACGTGAGAGAACGGCTTTATTAAAGTCCCCGAGAATGATTAGAACAGAGTCCGGGTGTTGTTGCTCGCTCTCTGTGATCATATCAGCGAGTATCTGTAAAGCTGAGCTCACGTGCGCTTGCGGAGGAATGTAGACACTCACCAGAATGAACGAACAAAACTCCCGCGGCGAATAGAACGGCTTGCAGTTAATGAAGAGTGTTTCAAGATCTGGACAGCACGTCTTCTTTAACACAGTTACATCTGAACACCACCTTTCGTTGATGTAAAAGCACGTACCACCAGCGCGTGATTTCCCCGTTGATTCTGCGTCGCGATCTGATCTGAACAGCTGAAAGCCCGGCAGACTTAACGCGCTGTCCGGAATGGCGTCGTTCAGCCAGGTCTCCGTGAAGCACAGAGCAGCAGAGTTTGAAAAATCCTTATTTGTCCGGGAGAGCAGAAGGAGTTTGTCTGTTTTGTTGGGAAGAGAACGGAGATTTGCCAGATGGATGCTGGGGAGCGCCGTTCTTAATCCGCGCTGTCTGAGTTTCACGAGCGCACCGGCGCGCTTTCCCCGTCTGCGCGTCTTGAAGCGTCTTAACAGCGCTGCCGCTGCGCCGACTACAATGTTCAACAAAACGTCTGAATAATCGAAATCCGGTAAAAGATTTTGTGGTGTGTACTGCCGAATGTTCAGCAGTTCATCCCTGGTAAAACTGATGGTGTTTGAAAAACAGAAAACAGGAAAAACAAACAAAAACAGAACAAACACTGAAGAGCTATGCACTGAAGCTGCCATGCGCGGCGCCATCTTGCGTAGTAAGCCGGTCTTCATGGTAGATAATAAAATGAGCAAAGAGGGATATAAACCATATCTAGAGACCAGAATATTCGGATTCCATTTAAGCCAGCATCTGAAACACCCTAGAAGCTTCATAGTGATGTGAAACCTTATAAACTGCATACCAAAACTAGGGCTAGGCGATAAACTATATCATATCGAGACTGCAATAAAATTTATGTCGATAATGATAAGCTCTTTTAGGAATCAACTTTTCCTTGAGCTTTTGATATATAAGAGGTCATCGTACTATAAGAATATCCTTTAAGTTTCAGAACTGAAAACTTCCTTGTTAGTCCAATAAAAGCTTTTATTGTCACCAGGCCCACTGAACGACTGATCCTGGAATGTGCCTATCTATGACATAGATAAGTGAAACGCCGCCTCCACAGAAGAAATCAACACCTACTTCGTCATTGCAATGTTAGCCCTGCCCACTGGCGTGTTAGTGAGATGAGGAGGAGAGAAGAGTGATACAGGACAAAAATAACATTACCTTTCAAAGGATCCTCAAGCTAGGAATATGGTTATTTATTTTCAACAATGTGAATGTCTCAGTTAAGCTTTATTTATTTCTATTCTATATTTCTTTGTGGATACTTTGGTAAATCAATCTATTTTGGCGCAGGCTTTGCAAACAGACTTTTACAATATGGACTCGACAGTAATGCAACAACATGTAAGTAACTTTGTTAATTCTAATGCCTGATCTGATATGTAAGGATTTATGTACAGTCAAATGTTCTTTGTCTATGTGTCAGTAAATCAAACCACTGACAAAATGGTCAACTTCACATTGTTTCTCTTAGTAGGATGAAAATAATATGTTATTTAAACAGTGATTAAATAATTAAATTATATAAAGAAAGCGATCAAAGAAAGCTCTCTTTGCAATCGTTGGAGCTGTCAATCAAGCACGAGTTTATCAGTGACTGAGTTCTGGACACGTGCCAAAACTCCCATTTTATTCAACAAATCTCTTAGATATATCACGTTTGCACTGTTAGTTATGAAAGCATTTGTTAGTGTGCAGAAATTGAGTTGACAATGACGAGATCAGATTTAGCAAGTGTGAAAGGCAAAAAAACATTTTTAAATTAGATTTTTACAAATCCGTTTTCAAGCTACCTATCTACTTATGAGGTAGTTTCTGTGTGTGCGTGATCTGCACATGATGTGCGAGCTACTGTCTGTGTGTGCGCGTTACACTGCAGCGCATTAGTTTAGAATGGCGATGTACAACAAGATGTTTAAAACGTGCATTCACCTGATCAAAATTGAGCATCCAGATGGTATAATCAAACATAGATTGTGGAGAGCTCTCGGAGTATGCATTTATTTGTCATTTTAACTGTTGGAAACAGAGCGTAAAAGAAGACTTCAAAGATTTCTTATGTTGTGCCCTCTATAGGCCATGATTAGCGACTAGTCGACGTCAAGCTTAAAGCGTCATGGCAGAGCATTAAAGTTGACTGGTTGACTAGTTGACTAGTCGATTAGTCGATTGGTCGACTAGTCTGTGCAACCCCTAGTGTGAACGTAGCCTTAAAAGTGACGAAGCGCAGATTTTGGGCTGGTTCACACAGAGTGCGTTTTTGAGGTTAAAAATGTGAGACGAAGGTCAGTGGAAAAAAAACAAACTTGAGACGTGTTTTTTAAAAGTTCTTTTAACAATAAACAGTGCGTTTCTAGAATGACGTTTTTCCATCCACAACACGTGATCGCAACAGTCAAACATGTCTGCCTAACACGTGTTTACATAGAAAAACAATGGAAAAGTAGCGTAGTGAAATGTCGGTCGGTCGGTTGCAATCAAGGCAGGAAATGCAACAAACCTTTTCCATCACCTGAAAATGTTCCATCCCAGTGACCACACTGTGTGTAGCAGCATAATGACTGGTTTACAATGTTTACATTTGCACTTTGTACTCAAATATTTACCTCCAAATCATTTCATAGATGTAAAGCCAGCACAAAAAACTTAATTTTATATAAAAGTGAACTTGTTTTGTATGTATACATGTCTGGTTGGATTGGGTTGAAAGGTTTGGTCCATGGTGAGATGAGCACCACTCCAAACCTAAAGCCCTTTCAAAGAGAAAGAGAAAGAGAAAGAGAAAGAGAAAGAGAAAGAGAACGAGAAACAAACGTTGGAGTTTGAGAACAGACAGCTGCTCTTTCAACAACACAGATACTTCCTGAGAGCTGAAGAGAGAATGACGACATTAAAATGAAGAGCACCTGGTGAAAAGACCGGGAGTGTCATTGTTTGTTCTGCAACACTAGAGAAACCAAAGCAGTTTCCTGATATTGGTGGCTCAATGGAGACAAAGAATATGTTTTTGGTGGCCCTTAACAAAGTAGTCTGCACTATAATGAGTCTTTAACTAGGTACAATAAAAGCTTTGTTGAGCTGTGTGAAGCAACTGCTTCTGAATGATACTGAAATATATACATGAAATCCTATTATTCGCAACTGTTCAGTGAACTTTGTCTCAGATATTTCTAGAACACTAGAAATATAAAAAGACAAAATGTTGACATAGGTGTAAAAATGCATTTGAGAGGTGTAATTTAATTGGAATAAATCAGATTTTTTGTACATCCATATAACTTTTAGCCTGGAAAACAGATCTTTCAGTAATTAGTGTCTTTAACCTTTCATTTTTCTTATGCTGCACTTTCTATAAGCCTATTCTATTTCTCCCATTTAGTCCACAATACTGCAATGATTATTTAATTGTTAGTATAAAAAAGATTGTTCTTGGCTTTCTGCAACTGGTAAAATCAATGTGATGAATAAAACGTTGATTGTTACTTTTTCTTTGAGAACAAGTCAATTCCTCACCAAAATCCATCCCATTTTTATGACCCAATGACCCCAATTTTCACATGTAGTACAACTATAAAAGCCAAGGACGCGTTTTCTCCATCTGTGTGATAAAGACACCTCCACAGAGACCATGAATTTGCTTTGTGTCCTCTAACATTTGTTCAAAATCAATTAAACCTTGCATCCCTGTATTCTTTCTAGCTTCTTTTGCACAGTGCTGTGTGATGCACTACTGAACCTGCTGCCCTCATGCAACATTACTTCAAAAGCTTTTTTACCTGTCTGGGCTTTGATTTCATAGTGCAGTCTTGGCGTTACCATAACTATACTAACTCTGTGTTTCAACAGTTCACTGTGATCAGTGCTACTATGAACTAATATGAATCATTACAAACAGATTTTTCTGTTAGAGTTGACTACTGAAAGAACACATTCAGGTCTATCTGCCACTCATCCATTTATCTTTCTAACATCCATTTCAGCTAAACTTTCTAGCATGTTTGCATGAAAGTTAATGTCTATTTGATCATGCAGTTTGTTTCTTAAACTTGATATGGTACAACATGGGTGCATTCAGAACTGAGTTGAGAATTTTTTTACTGCAATTGGCAGTTCTTGAATTTACATTGAGGTTAGTAAACATGATTCAGAACTACAGACAGACAGAACAATAGAACGATAGATAGAATGATAGATAGATAGACAGAAAGATAGATAGAACAATAGAATGATATAGATAGAATGATAGAACGATAGATAGATACAGTATCTCACAGAAGTGAGTACACCCCTCACATTTTTGTAAATATTTTATTACATCTTTTGACAACACTGAAGAAATGATACTTTGCTACAATGTAAAGTAGTGAGTGTACAGCTTGTATAACAGTGTAAATTTGCTGTCCCCTCATAATAACTCAACACAAAGCCATTAATGTCTAAACCGCTGGCCACAAAAGTGAATACACCCCTAAGTGAAAATGTCCAAATTGGGCCCAAAGGATGGAGTTCACCAGAGCTTCACAGGTTGCCACTGGATTCCTCTTCCACACCTCCATGACGACATCACGGAGCTGGCGGATGTTAGAGACCTTGTGCTCCACCACCTTCCATTTGAGGATGCCCCACAGATGCTCAATAGGGTTTAGGTACCCTCAGCTTCTTTAGCAAGGCAGTGGTCGTCTTGGAGGTGTGTTTGGGGTCATTATCATGTTGGAATACTGCCCTGCGGCCCAGTCTCCGAAGGGAGGGGATCATGCTCTGCTTCAGTATGTCACAGTACAATGAACTGTAGCTCCCCAGTGCCGGAAGTACTCATGCAGCCCCAGACCATTACACTCCCACCACCATGCTTGACTGTAGGCAAGACACACTTGTCTTTGTACTACTCACCTGGTTGCCGCCACACGCTTGACACCATCTGAACCAAATAAGTTCATCTTGGTCTCATCAGACCACAGGACATGGTTCTAGTAATCCATGTCCTTAGTCTGCTTGGTCTTCAGCAAACTGTTTGCGGGCTTTCTTGTGCATCATCTTTAGAAGAGGCTTCCTTCTGGGACGACAGCCATGCAGACCAATTTGATGCAGTGTGTGGCGTATGGTCTGAACACTGACAGGCTGACCCCCCACCCCTTCAACCTCTGCAGCAATGCTGGCAGCACTCATACGTCTATTTCCCAAACACAACCTCTGGATATGACGCTGAGCACGTGCACTCAACTTCTTTGGTCGACCATGGCGAGGCCTGTTCTGAGTGGAACCTGTCTTGTTAAACCGCTGTATGGTCTTGGCCACCGTGCTGCAGCTCAGTTTCAGGGTCTTGGCAATCTTCTTATAGCCTACGCCATCTTTATGTAGAGCAACAATTCTTTTTTTCAGATCCTCAGAGAATTCTTTGCCATGAGGTGCCATGTTGAACTTCCAGTGACCAGTATGAGAGAGTGAGAGGGATAACAACAAATTTAACACACCTGCTCCCAATTCACACCTGAGACACTGTAACACTAACGAGTCAGATGACACCGGGGAGAGAAAATGGCTAATTGGGCCCAATTTGGACATTTTCACTTAGGGGTGTACTCACTTTTGTGGAGAGCGGTTTAAACATTAATGGCTGTGTGATGAGTTATTTTGAGTGGACAGCAAATTTACACTGTTATCCAAGCTGTACACTCACTCCTTTACATTGTAGCAAAGTTTAATTTCTTCAGTGTTGTCACATGAAAAGATATAATAAAATATTTACAAAAATGTGAGGGGTGTACTCACTTCTGTGATATACTGTAGATAGAACGATAGATTGATAGGACAGAGCAAAAGATAGAACGCTAGATAGAACGCTAGATAGATAGATAGAACGCTAGATAGATAGATAGAACGCTAGATAGAACGCTAGATAGATAGATAGAACGCTAGATAGATAGATAGAACGCTAGATAGATAGATAGAACGCTAGATAGATAGATAGAACGCTAGATAGATAGATAGATAGAACGCTAGATAGAACGATAGATAGATAGATAGATAGATAGATAGATAGATAGAACGATAGATAGAACGATAGAACGATAGATAGATAGAACGATAGATAGAACGATAGATAGATAGAACGATAGATAGATAGAACGATAGATAGATAGATAGAACCATAGATAGATAGAACCATAGATAGATAGAACCATAGATAGATAGATAGATAGAACCATAGATAGATAGATAGAACCATAGATAGATAGATAGATAGAACCATAGATAGAACCATAGATAGAACCATAGATAGATAGATAGAACCATAGATAGAACCATAGATAGAACCATAGATAGATAGATAGATAGAACCATAGATAGATAGAACCATAGATAGATAGAACCATAGATAGATAGAACCATAGATAGATAAAACGACAGAAAGAACAACAGATAGAACGATAGATAAATAGAACGATAGATAGAACCATAGATAGATAGAACCATAGATAGATAGAACCATAGATAGATAGATAGATAGAATGATAGGTAGAACGATAGATAGAACGATAGATAGATAAAATGACAAAATGATAGATAGATAGAACGACAGAACGATAGACAGAACGATAGACAGAACGATAGACAGAACGATAGACAGAACGATAGACAGAACGATAGACAGATAAAATGACAAAATGATAGATAGATAGAACGATAGATAAAACGATAGATAAAACGATAGACAGAACGATACACAGAACGATACACAGAACGATAGACAGAACGATAGACAGAACGATAGACAGAACGATAGACAGAACGATAGATATATATATAGATACATAGAACGATATGTAGATAGAACGACAGATAGAACGACAGATAGAACGACAGATAGATAGAACGATAGATAGATAGAACGACAGAACGATAGATAGAACGACAGACAGAACGATAGACAGAACGATAGACAGAACGATAGACAGAACGATAGACAGAACGATAGATATATAGATAGATACATAGAACGATATGTAGATAGAACGATAGAACGAGAACGATAGATAGATAGAACGATACATAGAACGACAGAACGAGAGATAGAAAGAGAGATAGAAAGAGAGATAGATAGAACGATAGATACTACGATAGATAGTACGATAGATAGATAGAACGATACATAGAACGACAGAACGATACATAGAACGATACATAGAACAACAGAACGATAGATAGAACGATAGATAGAACGACAGAACGATAGATAGAACGATAGATAGAACGATAGAACAATAGATAGATAGATAGATAGAACCATAGATAGATAGATAGAACCATAGAACCATAGATAGATAGAACCATAGATAGAACCATAGATAGATAGATAGATAGATAGATAGATAGAACCATAGATAGATAAAACGACAGAAAGAACAACAGATAGAACGATAGATAAATAGAACGATAGATAAATAGAACGATAGATAAATAGAACGATAGATAGAACCATAGATAGATAGAACCATAGATAGATAGAACCATAGATAGATAGATAGAATGATAGATAGAACGATAGATAGAACGATAGATAGATAAAATGACAAAATGATAGATAGATAGAACGATAGAACGATAGACAGAACGATAGACAGAACGATAGACAAAACGATAGACAGAACGATAGACAGAACGATAGACAGAACGATAGACAGAACGATAGATATATAGATAGATACATAGAACGATATGTAGATAGAACGATAGAACGAGAACAATAGATAGATAGAACGATACATAGAACGACAGAACGAGAGATAGAAAGAGAGATAGAAAGATAGATAGAACGATAGATACTACGATAGATAGTACGATAGATAGATAGAACGATACATAGAACGACAGAACGATATATAGAACGATACATAGAACGTCAGAACGATAGATAGAACGATAGATAGAACGACAGAACGATAGATAGAACGATAGAACAATAGATAGATAGATAGATAGATAGAACCATAGATAGATAGATAGAACCATAGATAGATAGATAGATAGAACCATAGATAGAACCATAGATAGATAGATAGATAGATAGAACCATAGATAGATAGATAGATAGATAGATAGAACCATAGATAGATAGAACCATAGATAGATAGAACCATAGATAGATAAAACGACAGAAAGAACAACAGATAGAACGATAGATAAATAGAACGATAGATAAATAGAACGATAGATAGAACCATAGATAGATAGAACCATAGATAGATAGATAGATAGATAGAATGATAGATAGAACGATAGACAGAACGATAGACAGAACGATAGACAGAACGATAGACAGAACGATAGATAGATAAAATGACAAAATGATAGATAGATAGAACGATAGAACGATAGATAAAACGATAGACAGAACGATACACAGAACGATAGACAGAACGATAGACAGAACGATAGACAGAACGATAGATATATAGATAGATACATAGAACGATATGTAGATAGAACGACAGATAGAACGACAGATAGATAGAACGATAGATAGATAGAACGACAGACAGAACGATAGACAGAACGATAGACAGAACGATAGATATATAGATAGATACATAGAACGATATGTAGATAGAACGATAGAACGAGAACGATAGATAGATAGAACGATACATAGAACGACAGAACGAGAGATAGAAAGAGAGATAGAAAGAGAGATAGAAAGAGAGATAGATAGAACGATAGATACTACGATAGATAGTACGATAGATAGAACGACAGAACGATAGATAGAACGATACATAGAACGACAGAACGATAGATAGAACGATAGATAGAACGACAGAACGATAGATAGAACGATAGATAGAACAATAGATAGATAGATAGATAGATAGATAGATAGATAGATAGATAGAATGAGATATATATATATGTATATATATAGATAGATATATTTATATATAGATATATAGATAGATACATAGAACAATACATATAACGATATGTCGATAGAACGAGAACGATAGAATGAGAACGATAGATAGAATGATACAGATAGAACGATACATAGAACGACAGAATGATAGATAGAATGATAGATAGAACGATAGATAGATAGAACGACAGAACGATAGAACGATAGATAGATTTTACGATAGATAGATAGATAGAACGACAGAACGATAGATAGA
>RJVU01074764.1:265103-332153 GCA_003731715.1 Anabarilius grahami
GAGAGAGAGGGTCTGCTGACTGAGCCTACAGAGGATCTACTGGAGTGAAGCCCGTCCGTAGACGTGGGAAGTTTGAACGTGATCTACTGGAGTGAAGCCCGTCCTTTGACGTGGAAATATTGAGTGTGCGTTGCCTCAACCTTTTGTTTGTTTTTGATTACTGGTGAAAATAAAAGCTCAGTCAGCAGCCAAAGCCGACCCCTTGTCCTCTTCCTTCCCACACAAAACGAACTTTATCACAGATAGATACATAGAACAATACATAGAACGATATGTCGATAGAACGATAGAACGAGAACGATATATAGAACGATACACAGATAGAACGATACATAGAAGGACAGAACGAGAGATATAACGAGAGATAGATAGAACGATACATAGAACGACAGATAGAACGACAGATAGAACGACAGATAGAATGATAGATAGAACGATAGATAGATAGAACGACAGAACGATAGAACGATAGATAGATTTTACGATAGATAGATAGATAGAACGACAGAACGATAGATAGATAGAACGATAGATAGATAGAACGACAGATAGATAGATAGAACGATAGATAGATAGATAAAACGATTATATATATATATATATATATATATATATATATATACAGTGTGTGAAAGTGTGTGTGTNGAACAATACATAGAACGATATGTCGATAGAACGATAGAACGAGAACGATATATAGAACGATACACAGATAGAACGATACATAGAACGACAGAACGAGAGATATAACGAGAGATAGATAGAACGATACATAGAACGACAGATAGAACGACAGATAGAACGACCGATAGAACGACCGATAGAACGACAGATAGAACGACAGATAGAACGACAGATAGATAGAACGATATATATATATATATATATATAAAGATAGATACATAGAACAATACATAGAATGATATGTCGATAGAACGATAGAAAGAGAACGATAGATAGAACGATACAGATAGAACGATACATAGAACGACAGAACGATAGAACGATAGATTTTGCGATAGATAGATTTTCCGACAGAACGCCAGATAGAACGACAGAACGATAGATAGAACGACAGAACGATAGATAGAACGACAGATAGAACGATAGATAGATAGAACGATAGATAGATAGATAGGACGATAGATAGATAGATAGATAGATTCTATCTATCTATCTATCTATCGTCCTATCTATCTATCTATCTATCTATCTATCTATCTATGTTTCGTTCTATCGTTCTATCTATCTATCGCTCTCTATCTATCTATCGTTCTATCTCTCTATCTATCTCTATCTATCTATCGTTCTATCTATCTATCGCTCTCTATCTATCTATCGTTCTATCTCTCTATCTATCTCTATCGATAGATAGAACGATAGATAAACAGAACGATACACAGATAGAATGATAGAACGAGAACGATAGAACAAGAACGATAGATAGAACGATACATAGAGCGACAGAACGATAGAACGATAGATTGAACGATAGATAGAAACGATAGATAGATAGACAGATAGATAGAACGACAGAACGATAGATAGAACGACAGATAGAACGATAGATAGATAGAACAATACATAGAACGACAGATAGAACGATAGATAGATAGAACGATAGATAGATAGATAGGACGATAGATAGATAGATAGATAGAATCTATTTATCTATCTATCTATCTATCGTCCTATCTATCTATCTATCTATCTATCTATCTATCGTTCTATCTATCTATCGTTCTATCTATCTATCGCTCTCTATCTATCTATCGTTCTATCTCTCTATCTATCTCTATCTATCGATAGATAGAACGATAGATAAACAGAACGATACACAGATAGAATGATAGAACGAGAACGATAGAACAAGAACGATAGATAGAACGATACATAGAGCGACAGAACGATAGAACGATAGATAGACAGATAGACAGATAGATAGACAGACAGAACGACAGAACGATTGATAGAATGATAGAATGATAAATAGATTAACTTTGTTCAGACAGATGGGCAGAAAGACAGATAGAACGACAGACAGATAAAAATGACAGACAGACATTTTAATGAATAGTTTTTGATGGCAGCTCAATTATGCATCTGCTGTCAGAGAAACACCTCATATCTTTCTCTCTACCTGACCATTGACCCAGAGCTCATTCCCTGTGGCCTCATTAATAGCGAGAGGTCAAGCAGTTGCCCTGAAAAATGCTCAGGTCACGGCCACCCATCCACACACCCACAACGACGCACAGACACACCACAACTAGACCAGCTCTACAACCTTGCAAAAGAGAGGTTGCATGAAACAGAGGGAATAGACTGCATGTGTAAGCAAACGAGAGAGAGAGAGAGAGAGAGAGAGAGAGAGAGAGAGAGAGAGAGAGAGAAATCAAGGCAACGGCAGTGGGTGTTGGGGGTGGGTGGTTGAGAAGAGCGCTTCTTTTGAACAAACGTGTGAACAAAAGCCTGCTCAAACTGTCGGCCCAGAGGCCTGGGGTGTTTACGGCTTCTGTATCTATAACCAACAAATCAAGGCTTCCCCCCTCTCCGCCGCCCCCTCAGCCGCCTCTCTTTATTGGGAACGACAAATTAGAGCCCCGTCCATCTGGGTGTTAGCACCAATTACGAGAGGAAGCTGTCAGGCCAGATTAGACCCTGTAGAGAAGGCGGGCATATGAAATGCTTTTATTAGAGGAAAAAAAGAAGGACAAGTAGGGAAAGTGTTGTGCAAATTTCAATTATTTAGTCTTAGAATGGCTAAAACCAAACAAGTTTTTGATTTAGCTTGTCTGACATTAATTCTACCAATTGTTTTAGACATAATTCTGCATAATTTAATATCGGATAGTAGTAATAAGTTCAGTGTCAAACTAAGAAAAAAAAGTTTATTCAAAGAGACTTTTCATTTTATGCTATGTTGTTCCTTTCGTCAGCAATTTTCTGTTCCACAAATTTTATCCCCCGCTGTCAACACCGAAGCGCCCATCATTAACTTTTTGCTCCGTCGGAATGCTTAAAGACCCGATCCAGCCCCCTCTCTTTCGCACTAATTTGTCAGGACCAGGTGTGCAGAGGCCGGGCAGAGGGGGCGTGCAGTGAACTAGAGGAAAGATTGCGAGAGTTTTGGGCTTGAGGGAGGGAGGACAATGAAAGCCACACAATGGAGTCCGAAAATCATGCCAGAGAGCAGTGATGCGCATCCTTAGGCAAAGTTTGGGGAATGCCGTGCCTCCAACAATGGGTCAGAGCCAAAATTGTTTCATCATTATTTGAGCGTGTAAATTAAACAAATAAAATTTACTTCTGGTGCATAACTTGCCTTACATAATTCGTGCAAAGTATTTACTTATAGCAAGTGTTGGGTAAGTTACTCTAAAAAAGTAATTAATTACATCTTCAACAGTGTAATTAGATTACTATACCAATCACTCTCTCTAAAAAGTATTGCATTACTTATTACTAATCCTATATCATTAATCCCATGCATAAATTATTCTTGAACAAAGTATTTAAAGAGAGAAGGTTACATTAAAATATATACTCTAAAAAAATGCTGGGTTGAAAATGAACAAACCCAGCGATTGGGTTGTTTTAACCCAGTGGTTGGGTTAAATGTTTGTCCAACATGCTGGGCAGTTTTATTTAACCCAACTATTATTTAAAAATTACTGTATTGCTTGCTTAAAATGAACCCAAAATATGTTGGAAATTAAGATTTATTAATATGTTTAATGAATAATAATTAAACAATGAGTATTTATTAAATTGCTTATTAATAAATGTTCACCTTTTGATTATTACTGTTGCCTCTAGTAATTATGTGTCTGATTTTTTAATTTCCAGCCAATTTTGTGTTCATTTTAAGACAGCTATATAGTAATTTTTAAACAATAGTTGGGTTAAATAAAACTGCCCATCACGTTGGACAAACATTTAACCCAACCGCTGGGTTTGTACATTTTCAACTCAACTTGGGTTGTTTTTAACCCAGCATTTCTTAGAGTGTACATTTTAACATTTTTAATTACTTAGAAATGCACCCAACACTGCTTATGACCCATACTAGAAATTGTGTCTGCTTGGACTTACTATTTTTGCTTGATACAAGGGCAAATGCATTTCTTAAATGTAAAAATCTACACGATTACCACCTCAAAACACTGCATGCTTGCATCACATTTTTGCTTTCACGCCAACACTTCAGGCTTATGCCGACAGCTTCTTCTCACTCTGTCTCATATATTTGTGATCAGAATCAGGGTTATTATAGTTAACTAAAACCACAAAACGTTACTTAAATAAAATAAATGTTTATATTTTATTTCATTTCAGCCAATTTCCAAGGCAACATTTCTCATTTTCATTTAGTAAAAGCTCACTTTTCATACAAATAGATTTTTTTTTATTTCTTTTTGACTGCAATATGACCAATAAAATCTAACAGTTTCAATAAACAAACAAATAAATAAATACAAAAATGAACTGCCTTTATTAGTGGGGAAAAAAGACAACTAGGCAAAAGTGTTGTGTAATTTTCACTGATACAACTGAATCATCTTGCTGTGTCATATCTGTGCGACGAGTACAAGAATCAACAATCAATTTCTGAATGTTTGATACTACATGATCAGATACTCTGCATCGATGTAATGATGAGCTGCATTCTTATTTAAGTAACACAGCTGTTCTCCCTGATGTAAAGTGTTCAAAAAGGCAAGCAGCAACATTATACTGCTTCATAAGATACTTTTGTCATTGGCCAAATTCTAAGGCAACATCACATCCTTTGCGGAAATGATGCATTGCTATAAGCTCTGTGAAAAAAGTGATTGTGGAAGTATGTACATGGGTCAATGACGTGACGGGTCATTTTTTTGTCCAAAGGCCTTAATAATAATAATAAACAAAGATATGACATCCAAGGTATGTAAGGTAGTACAACTACATCTCTTTTATTGAATCCAAAAGGTTTTAATTATATTTTCCTACATAAAAAGGTAATTTAAAGATTTTGAAGTGTCAAAAGGTCATTCGGTTTAACCGTCCAAAGGCCAGTACAGCCATTTAATTTGTGATTAAAATATCTTAAAATGTAATAAATGTATATATTTTTTATTCTGGCATGATTTTATAACATCATATATCATCATAGTGCAAAATGGTATTGAAATTATGTATAGAAGTCGTTGCTTTGTTATGAGAAACAATGTCCGGAAATGAATTTCTTTGATGTCATTTGGAGTAACCAGTATAAAGGGACCATTTTGGATCAAGTCATGCGGTCGATATCATGAGACAGGATGTGACATCATTCAGACACCTGCAAAGGACCACATGGTCATGAAGCAATGTAACTAACTCTCTCTTAACTATTTGAAAAATTTATGTTTTCACTTACTCATAAGCTTTCCCGAATAATCAGGTCATTCGGTACAACTGGTATAAAACACAGAAAATGTTGTAATATTTTAAAAACTTGTACTAAATATAAAATGTCTGATTGTCATTTTGCTAGCTAGCTAGCTAGAAATCAGCCTGTTAGCATTGTCTGAAAATATCATCATTCGGTATAACCAAAAGTGTCATTCAGTAAAATCGAAATTTTGGTTAAACCGAATGACTTTTTTGGTGACAAGTTTTGTCCATCTTGTAAAAAAATGACAAAAGCAATGTTAATTGATTCTAAAAACCACATAATCTCATTGTTAACACTTAATAAAACTTCAAAATGAATTGTATCTCCATTATGTTTTTTTTTACACTTTTAAAAACCTTATTTGTCAATGACCCACATACATAATGTGTGTGCGCACTTGGATGGGTGAAATGCAGAGCACAAATTTTAAGTATGGGACACCATACTTGGCTACACGTCACATCACTTTTACTTTCCTTAACACCTCTAAATACTGAAAACAAGAACTGATAAAACAGTTACTCAATATCTGAGTGTTATTTCAATGCTTATAAGAGTAACGCAGTTTTAGCTCAGTAACGTACGCTTCAGATGTGGTATATGAACAGTCACAGCGAGAGGGGGGCTGTACGGTGAGGCGGGGGAAGGTCTAATAGGCCCTAATTGAATTGGATGTGCAGCGCAGACAGAGACTGTGGAAGTAATCTGCAGTGCCACAGCAAATAACGCGCGGCAGGACCAGAGTGTCCGCCTCATGTGACAGACTGTAAAGTAGCCTGCGAGAGGGCAGCGGCCCCCTTTGTGCAAACCACAAAAAGAGGCAGGAAGGCCTGGCAGGCACTAACAGTTGAGAGCCGCTGCCTGGCCGCAGGGGGAAGGTGGGCTTTAGCACTCCAGGAGCAGCATGGGAAGTTGTAGAAGGCTGAGAGAAGAGAAAATTTAGTCATGGCGTGTGCCATTAGAAATATACTATGCAAAAAAAAAACGCCCTCCCACTTTCAACTGATTTTCCCCCCCAGCAAATGTCATATTATGTGTATATATTTGTATACACATGATATATAGGTGGGGGGGGGGGGTACTGCAAGGAAGATCAGCTGGCCTTCCTGTCTCCTTTAAATGGACTTTAAATGTCTACCACCTGTAAATTGTTAGTGTCTTAATTAGAGGGAAAAAAAGAATGAAAAGTAGGGAAAAGTGTCATGAATTTTAATTATTAATCCAAAAATGATAACAAAGAATGGCTGAACAAACAAGTTTTTGATTCAGCTATAAATAAATAAATGAAATGTTTTAATTTTTCTTAAATGCATTATGACTAATAAAATCTCACTGTTTTAAACATTTTTTGGTAACACTTCAGTATAGGGAACACAATCACTATTAACTAAACCTTTTCCCTCAATAAACTCCTAATTTACTGCTTATTATTAATTAGTAAGCTAGTTGTTAAGTTTAGGTACTGGGTAGGATTAAGAATGTAGAATAAGGTCATGCAGAATAAGGCATTAATATGTGCTTAATAATCACTAATAAACAGCCAATATTCTAGTAATATGATTCAATAATAATAAAAATTAAATCTAGTTATGGAAGCTTGTTTCCGCCACTGAAAAAAAATAAAAAAGGTATTATTGCGACTATTTATCTCACAATTCTGACTTTTTTCCTCAGAATTGTGTGATATAAACTTGCAACTGTGAGTTATAAAGTCAGAATTGTGAGATATAAACTCGCAATTCTGAGAAAAAAAGAAAATCAGTGTTTTTCCTTAGAAATGGACTTTATAACTTGCCATTGTGAGTTTATAACTCAGAGTATCATAAGCTACAATAGAGAGGGATTAAAGGAAGTGAAAGGATAGGTAATGAAGGGAGAGTGTTTTTTTTTGTTTTGTTTTTTGTTTTGTTTAAGATGAGGTTAAGTGTTCACGAAAGAAATTAGTTTTCAGCCGTCTTTTGAATATTGCCAAAAAAGGCAGGATGCGCAAAAAAGGCAGGATGAAGGCAGGAAGATCGTTCCACCAGCACGGAGCAGTGAACGAGAATGTTTTGGAGAGTGATTTTGTGCCTCTTTGTGATGGTACCATGAGCCTTTGCTGCTTTAGTGAGTGTAGGCTTCTAGTGGGAGTGTAGATTCGTAAGAGTGAGTGGAAGTAGGAGGGTGCTGAGCCTGTGGTAGATCTGTAAGCAAGCGTCAGTGCCTTGAACAGTGCAGAGAGATGAAGAGAGGTGTGACGTGGGCTCTTTTGGGCTCGTTAAAGACAAGACATGCTGCAGCATTCTGAATCATTTGTAGAGGCTTGATTGTGCATGATGGCAGTCCAGCCAGAAGAGCATTGCAGTAATCAAGCCTAGAAATGACCAGGGCCTGGACGAGAAGTTGTGTTGCATGTTCTGTTAGAAAGGGCCTGATTTTCCTGATGTTGTATAGTGCAAATCTGCATGACCGAGCGGTCTTCGCAATGTGGTCTTCGAAGGTCAGTTGGTCATCAAGGATTACTCCAAGATTTTTGGCCGAATTTGATGGGGTAATTGAGGATGTACCAAGCTGGATGGTGAAATCATGCTTTAGAGTCGGATTGGCAAGGAAGACGAGAAGCTCAGCCTTTGCCAGCTGCAGATGATGTTCTTTCATCCATGCCGAGATGTCCGCCAGACAGCTATATAATTATATTTAAATGTATTTAAAAACTGAAAATGACATTTTTTTTGGTGAGAAGAAAGCATCCCTACAACTTCTGAAAGTGGAGAGCAGTGTTTTACTGTATCATTAGCTACATAAAAGTAAGTGTCATTTTAACATCAGTGTAATTCAGGGGGTTTAGGGTTTCAGGTAAGACTACATAGGGTTTATTTAACAACAGAAGTTGAATAATCAAATGTGAAAATTAAATGCTGCTTAGTCTTCACTATATGAATTAAAAATACACTGATTCTTATTAAAGCTACAAAAGTTTTTCAGTCGAGAACAGTGAGTGATTTTCTCTTTGTCTTTTGTTGTTTGATTACCATTACCATGCTTACACAGACTGAAGCAGGTTTATTAGGCTGTTGTCACTTTAAGAGCTGCACAGATCTAATATACTGTTACACACATGCTTTCTTTCTCAACTGTGTACTCCACTTAAGCGGTGTTAATTTCGTTGACGAATAATTTGTCCTAATTTTCGTCAATGACATTTTTTCACGGACGAAAACGAGACGATGACTAAACAAAAATGCGTTTTGAATGACTAAAACTATGACTAAAATCTACTCTAATTTTCGTCAACGAATAAAAACGAGACGGAAATGAAAGAGAGGGACGATTTGAGAAGATATCCTGTCAGGTCTGCTGTCCAGTGTGGAAGATGCGCACATTTGAAGTGTAATGTGCTGATCTAACCGCGGGAAACGCGGCGCTGTTGCGCACTCTACAGGCTCGTGCAGCAGCACTTGTTCAGACTGCTTCGCACTTAATGAATAAGGATTGCTAATGTGTCGTCATCATGACGTATTCCCAGTGGTGAACGCAAAGTATTTTGGGAATCCGCGGCACAAACATACATAAGGCGCCAGACTTCTTTGCATGGAGGGAAGAACGCAGTGTTCAAGTTGCCGTCTACCTGCTGTGTTATACAGTAACTTCAAGTCGCTGCAGCAGGCCCAGGTCTTTTTTACAGATGGATGGGTCCAGGACCTGGAGATTGTAAAAGTGGGGCAGAAAACTGTCGTCAGTTCAAAGGTATGCTAATGTTTTAAGCACCACACTCCTCGCTCTCTCTCATCTATCTGCGTGCAGTCAGAATTCAACAAACCAGCGCGTGTGTGTGTGAGTTTTTGGTTGGGTGACAGTTGTAGGTTACAGTTTGACAAGTTTACAGTTTGACAAAAGCACAATGTTGTGTTTTATTCTGAGTGTACACAAATATAAGTAAACACTTTGCAGTTTGAAAGATGTCCTGTATGAACAAAATGACAGAGTATGTTTTTATGTTTCCACTGTTCGATCGCGCCCGCGCCTCTCTCTCATACACACACACGCTGGTTTGTTGAATTCTGACTGCACGCAGATAGATGAGAGAGAGCGAGGAGTGTGGTGCTTAAAACATTAGCATACCTTTGCACGGACGACAGTTTTCTGCCCCACTTTTACAATCTCCAGGTCCTGGACCCATCCATCTGTAAAAAAGACCTGGGCCTGCTGCAGCGACTTGAAGTTACTGAAAACTTTGTGTGTGTATGCACTAACACTTAATATCATGTAGTTGTATGGGTGCTGGAAGTTGGGCAACAGTTTGACGTTCCTTGACCAGTCGCTCTGCTCTTAAGGATCCAGTCCTTTGATTCCCTTTATTTTCTCGTCATATCTCGATTTAGTTTTAGGCGGTATGGTCCGACAATGTTTTCTTTAGCCCGCTGCATTTTGTAGGATTATATTCTGTTTTTCACGCTAATTTTTAATTATTTTCATGCCAGAACACTAGCCTGCTATGCCAGCCCATGTAAACGAGCCAAACATACCCATAATTCTTTGCGTTCTGATGACGTTGCCGCCCAGTTGGTCACATGTCTTAGCGATCTCTAGAGCGCACATTTATGCCAAGCGATTGCTTATAAGCTAATGTTGATGAATTATGACAATGTTTACTACACGATGTTTATATGGTAGTATGTTTTAGACGGTTGTAAGAATGCATATTTTATCACCCTCATGAGCAGCCTGCTACAGTACATACTGCAGACATTTCAGAATAAGAGTCAGGGTGTATTTCGGGATGGTTTATAATAATTTTTTCCTAGTCATTATTGTTATTTTGTTTACACAATAAATTGTATTTAATTTAATTTCTATTTAATTCATAGTAAACTACTGTATCTTGTCACAGGAAGGAAAGACTAAGAACATTATTTGACACATTATTCAATATATTTTACAAGTATAAGGGTTATTATAGTTAACTAAAGCTAAAACCAAAGAAATCTTCATTACTTGAAATAGACGTTAACTGAAATAAAACAAATATATTAAAAAAAGTAAACTTATTTTATTTCTGAGGTATTAAAATAACAGAAATAAAATCTTATAGACATTTAAAAGCAAAAACTAAAATACATAAACAAAAAATTACTAAAACTTTTAACTAAAATTACAATGAAAGCAGAAAAACTAAAAATCAAATCTAATAAAAACTTTAAATGAAAACTATTATAGACCTCAATGATAAGTGTGTCAATCCCTGAAAAGTACTGAATTTTGCTCTTTCGTGTCTTTTTGCACTTGAACGAGCAAAGTACAGTTGGGTGAACATAAACAGTATGGGGAATATCAGGTGTACCTATATCAGTGTATAGGATCTGTGTATTGTTAGAGAAATGCTTAATGCATTACAATTTAACTAAATTAGATTTTAGTCGACAATCTACTGTAGATTTAGTCGACTAAAACTAGACTTAAACTAAAACAATTTCCGATGACTAAAATATGACTAAAACTAAAAATGGCATTTTAGTCAAAAGACTATGACTAAAACTAAATAAAAATTTGCTGTCAAAATTAACACTGCACTTAAGACATAACTGACTGTGTTTATAATCACCAAGACGGGCATTTTGACATAATTTTGAGCAATTATCCGCTGTCCGAGAGGCGGCTTCCTGTGCGTGTGAGTCGGCCCTACTTCGCTTATTGCACCTAAAAACATTAAGCATGTCACATGTGTAACAGCCATGTCTCCAGTCTATTCTCTGCTGTCTGCGTCGACCTAAAACGTAGACTTTTCATAATCTTTTAGAGTATTAAAATCATGCTATCGCAAGCCCATGCGATATCGCAATATGAACATTTGCGATATTTCAATAATTTATATATCAGCCCTATGTATTCTTTTCAAAACACAGCCATAGATTTCATCCTCCTCCTCACTGAGCTCTGATTGGTGGGATACACTATAGTCACATGATCAAAATTTGGCAGTGAAAGCACAATTGCAGGTGGCTCTAGTGGGAAGCAGGAAAACTGTGAAAGAGGGGCTGTGTGTGTGTCATGTTTCCATATCCTCTCCAAATTCACAAAGTATCTTGTTCAGCAAGACATGTTTCTTGTCTCTTGCTTTACAAAACAGTTTCCGCTGATTTAAAAGACAGACGCAGTCAGGCAAACCACAGAGAATTAAAAAAATTTCAACTGAATAAAAAAAATACGATTTAAAAACAAAACTAAACATCCACAAAAAGAAAGACAACTGCGCAGCCTGCAGCAGTCCAATTACTGGTGGTGTTGCAGATCTGGGGCGGTCAGTTTTTGGGTCTTCTTCTGATTCAGGGGGTGTGAGCGTGATGGCGCTGCTGCAGAGGAGAGGAAGGGGAACTCAGTGGGCAGCGCTGGACTCTTGCACGCAGATGTGTGATTATGCTGAACTAAAACCCTGCCAAGACCTGCTGCGCAAGGTCCTGACCTTTACGGAATCAGTGGTCCTGCATGTCAGAACTAATGGAGGTTTTAGGGAGTCCCAACGGAGGCCGAGGGGAGAGGGAGAGAGTCTCTTTATCTCACCAAACTTCTGTTACTACCGCTCTTCTATATTAAAATTTGTGCAGAAAGGGGAGTGGTGTAACATTGTCAGTCTAACCAATCAGAAGCGAGTTACAGGGTGAAATCACTAAACAAAAACCACAGGCTCAATGCTCATTTCAAAGCTAGAATTTAATATAATGCACACAAATAATATTTTTACACCTGCAAAATTTAACAAATTACACTTGCATCTGTATGAAGAAAATAGTGCAAAACAAAATAGTCCCAAACGAAATCTTTTGTAACATTATTGAGCATCTTTGCTGTCATTTTTTGACCCATCCTTGATAAAAAAAAGTTGAAACTTTTTTCCCCCCAAAAAAACAAAAACAACCTTTAACATAATGTGCTTTTATTTCTCTGTATATTGTCATACATTATTTTCTTTGTACCAGTGTTATTTTAGTATCATACTATTATACTATTATACATTATAGTTTTTATTAATATTTTCAATTAGTTTTCATTTTTATATTTTAAATTTTTATATTTTCTGTTTTCATTTTAATCCTAGTTATTTTAGTAATTTGTATTTGTCATTTTTACAAGTTTTTGTTTCTTAAAATATGTCCATAGAGTTTTCATTCATTTTAGTGCATCAAGTTAAACTAAATGAAAATGAGAAATGTTGGACAACTAGCTGAAATATATATATATATATATATATATATCTGCTACTGATACAATTGCCTTGTATGTTTATGTTTTATTGTTTTACAAAGCCTATATATGTATGTATGTGTATACAGTGGGTACGGAAAGTATTCAGACCCCCTTAAATTTTTCACTCTTTGTTATATTGCAGCCATTTGCTAAANACATATTATACCCAAAAATTCTTCATACAGTGGACTACCAGTAAAACTGATAAAAATTTGGAACCAAAAATTATTCACTTTGACCTGACCATGTTTTGCTTAAGTGTTATCTGACATAAGATTATTTTTTTTGACAGTTTCATTCTGAGATCTTGTCATATTGTATTACCTCTTTTTAAACTATAGTGAATAAACTGTAATAATGAATGAAATGGATTTAGTTATAGTTTTGGTTTCAGTTGGTTTCAATATAAATTAGTTGTCATGCAAATAAAGAACATGACCTGAAACAGAGCAGAAGTGAGAACAGATATGGAGGGAAATCTAGAACAAGAGGGTGAGCGATAGGGCTGGATTACATCAGTTCTCTCCTCCTGATATGGGGCTACATCCTCATCCTGCTCAGTGAACGGATTTTGAGGAAACAAAGGCCTTAAAAGGGCTTAAACGTGGACTGAAACAGGTGGCAGGCCGGTGTGGATACCCTGCAGAGAGGAATCACACCCTCTTAAAAGGCTAGTCAGTTGGGACTTCCTGTTTTTTGTCCCACTGTGTATCATATTAAATCAACAGTTATCATGAAAGCTACTTTTTCATCCATCGTCCTGGTCACATCTGTCTTTCACTCACTATTCCCATGAGTCACAGCTGTCTGGCGACCGTACCACTTTGTGCCAGGCCAGACTTTGCTTCCTGTGACATCGTCACTAGGAGACAGGGCTGGTCTGTCTGTGCCACCATGCGCCTGTCTAGATACCTTCCTCTGTCCCAGTCATCCTCTTTTTAAGACTGTGACATACTGTCTGTACCACTGCGTGCACAGCTAGGATGATCCGAATCATGTCCCATCTATGACTGCCGCTCTCTAGATGTTCATTCATCTGTACCGCACTACAAAATTATTACAAATTAATACTTTCCACAAGTAGGGTACAAAATATGCATTTAAACTCTTCAAAAGAAACTTCTAATAAAATAAAAAAATAAATAGATAAAAAAAAACAAGATTGCAATGTAAGCCTAAATTAAGATTTCACTCAGTAAGGGCTAGTTTGTGACCAAATGTTGGATTGTAGGAAGGGATAATTTTGCAGTCATTGATAAACTCATATTTCCTCTAAATTCAAGACAAATATTTGTTTCATCATTTTTTTCTTACTATAACTTCACTAACAGGGTTGAAAATTAAAATAAATAAAATAAAATAATAAATAAATTAAATAATAAAATTAAAATAAAATTATGTAAACGTATGTAATAGAACAAAAAAATAGAACAAGATCATTTAATCGTCTTCCTGGAACATAAAAAGTTTAAAAATAATGTAGTTTATTTATTTTATTATTTAATATTATTATTTTAAAACAATTAAAAAAATAATTTATTTTAAAAATACTTCTTTTTTTTAATAAGGGATGATTTTAATGCAGCAACAGCACTGCACATAAACGTGGACACAGCTTAACATTCTGTTTTTGCTAATTAAAATATGGTAATAATTAAAAACATTTAATATGAAAAATGAAATAATAAATAATGCAAATTGGAATAAAATTATGCAAATTTATGCAAAAATTTACAGCTAGAAAAAAAAAATCAACTTAATTGTCTTCCTGAAATACTAAGGTTCAAAATATGGTGTTTTTAAATAAAACAATAATAATAATAATAATAAAACATTTTAAAATACTTTTTAATGTGTCAATTTTATTTTTTTGTTTATAGATGGATTTTAATGCAGCAACAGGATTGCATGTAAATGTAGACACAGCTAAATGTTCTGTTCCCTTTCGAGGGAACTGTCGACGCTGCGTAGCAACGCATTGGGAACCTTCTGCGTGATGTCGTCACTGAAGCACTCCTGTATCTAACCAATCGCGTCGTGAGACGTCAGAGACGGGTGACGTCACGGACCAGGAACTATAAAGCATACCCGGATGCAGAGCACGCNTACATCTGTAACCCGAGACGTTTTTGTTCATTAAAAACATGGTAATAATTAAAAACTTCTACAATAAATTTAATACAAATTTTTACAGATAATGTCAAAATGATCATATTGCTGTATGTAATTTTAATTGATGGATATATTCATGAAGGTGAAGATCACTAGTAACAGGCCAAATTGGTTTTATGTCTTTTAAAATGTTTTGAAACGGTTAGAAAACTGAACATTTTTTTTCTGTGCAAATCATGACAATACATAAAGAGCGTCAACCAGCTCAATCAATAACACAAACAGCTGTGTTTATCTAACAGTCTCTTAATAAAATCAAAAACTTAAAGTCTTCTAGCTCACAGTGAGAGAATCACCCTCATGAGGGCAGACACAAGCAACAGGTTGCAGTTCACAAGGACAGAGCACCACCTAGAGGCAAAAAGTTATCATGACCAATGAAAACCCAGTTCCATTATCATTGCCTCCTTGACAATACCAATTACAGCAAAACAATAGGAGCAAGATTTGTACTTCCTGATGAAAATTACAGTGCTTGAATGACAACAAAAGAATAGTGTTAAAGGGATAGTTCACCTAAAAATGAAAATTCTGTCATCATTTACTCATCCTCAACTTGTTCCAAACCTGTATGAGTTTCTTTCTTCTGTTGAACACAAAAGAAGATATTTTGAAGAATCCATAGTATTTTCCATTTTCCACTTCCATAGTATTTTTCCCCTACATACAATGGAAGTCAATGGCTACGGTCAACTGTTTGATTAACAACATGCTTTAAAATATCTTCTTTTGTGTTCAGCAGAAGAAAGAAACTCATACAGGTTTGGAACAANACTATAATATAATATAATATAATATAATATAATATAAAATATAATATATAAATTAATATTTATTTTTGACAAACCGTTTTTTATCATATAAAGATAAAATAATTTTATAATAGTTCTTTTTGACAAATAGCCCATAAACAAGCTCTTACTGCTGCACAAAAAGTGAGTCTCCTTTCTAAAACCTGCCCTTCTGGCATCACCAAGTTTAGGTTTGTTTGCAAGCGCAGTGAAGTCACTGAGGGGCCAGTCGTATCTTCCAGGCTGCCCTGTCACATCGCGTCACATCTCACAGCCCTGAATCTGACCCATCCTCTGTCTCCCGTTCGCTCTGTTTTCTGTCGCGTTGTTCGGTTTGTGTTTCAAAATAAGAAAGCACTGGCTCTTTATGTTGTAAACTGCACAGCTAATATTGACTGATTTAATCAATGTTCTCTGTATGTTTGTGTTCGGGTAAACAGTCAATAATTCGGACTCCATGCATGGTATGGTAATATGACCCAATGACCCACCCATGAACTCCTATCAGTCAGCCTCTTTACGTCATGTTTAATCCTAATATACTCATTACTGTAATGCAATGTTCTGAGTATGTGTGCTTTTGTGATCCTGGGGGCAAAATTTCAAAACATATCACCAGAAGAAAAGCAAAACCTGACCTGATGTCGTGGGGACATCCTCACAAAAAAAGTTTATAAAAGAACCAAATAATATCTTAATTCATGATTAAAATGCGCAATGGTGTATTTTAAAAGTAGAGTGTAGCTTATATTAAGAACAATAGATTTAAACAGGAAGCCTAAGAAGGACTATATGTGCGATTCTACCGGTGTGAATGAAAAAAAAGAAGAAAAAAAAAGTGATGGTTTCAGGAGGGGCAATTGCAACATTAAATTTGTTCAGTGTAAAGAGTGATGACACTTACTCTGCACATGCTCAGTAGCGTTATCTCTCTCTGCCTGAGAAAACAGAAATAAGCATTTTACTTTGAGAGACACAACAAAATATTTTTTTAATGTCAAGCAGAATGATACAATTTATTTAAAAACTGCTCACTAATTGTAACGATGGGAGACTCAGGCAGGGGATCCAAATGCAGCGTTTATTAAAGGTAAGCGTGGTCGTACAAGCAGGGTCAAACAGGAGCAAACAGGTACAGCAGAGGGTAGACAGAATCGTAATCCAGGTACATGCAGAGGTCAGGACTGGCAGATATCACTCACAGGTCGGTATACAAAGCAAGGGTCAGGACAGGCAGCAACGGGTCAATAAACAGGGAACAGGCAGGAATGGTAACAACAAACAGGCAGACAATAAACACAGGGGAACGCTCAGAATTGTAACAGGTGTTAGCAAGACTTTGCGGTGAGGTGGTGTGTGTGAAAGTCCTTTATAGTCCTGGTAATGAGCTGCAGCTGGGTGTGGTGATTAGTGGTTAGTGTGAACATGTGACTGGCAGGGAGGATTGTGGGAAATGAAGTCTGGGAACTGACAGGAACAGACGGTGATCATGACATAATGCCCCCTTCCCGGAAGGCGCGTCCTCGCGACGTAAACGGAACAGCTAGGGAGGGGTGGTGGGTGCATTGGAGACTGGTATGCAAACAGGAACAGGGTCCCCAATGCAGGTTCCAGGAACTCAGCCACCATGGCGGGTTAGGTGACACGGATAGCAAGGACCGATCAGAGGTGGGCAGCCACGGCGGGTCAGGTGGCTTGGGCAGCCACGGCCGGTCAGGTACTATTGCCGGCCATGGCGGGACAGAGTCCGAAGATGACCACGGTGGGTCAAAGTCCATTAATGGCAATAGTGGGTTATAGTCCATGGGCGACCGTGACAGTTCAGAGGCCGATGACGGCAGTGGCCGGGCAGGGTCCCCACCCACAAGCTCCCCACCCCTAGGTATACTGCCCCCCCCAAAAAAGTTATTGGGAAAATCAACGGAGGACGTAGCGGGTTGATGGGCAAGGAGCTCAGGTGGCGCCGGCAGGGCGAGGAGCCTGGGCGGAGTAGGAGAGACCTCTGGAGTGGTCTCCAGGCCCACAGCGGCCTCTTGAAGGGCATCTGAGCCTTGAAAGACAGTGGAGATGACAGTGGACTTTAGGAGAAACCCCCCTGCTCTCCCCCCACTCAGCATCATGAACAGCACTGTGACTGCAGTGGAGTCATTCAGGTTCCTGGGCACCACCATCTCCCAGGACCTGAAGTGGGACAATCACATTGACTCCACTGCTAAAAAGGCTCAGCAGAGACTGTACTTCCTTCGCCAGCCGAGGAAGTTCAACCTGCCACAGGAGCTGCTGAAACAGTTTTACTCAGCTGTTATTGAGTCAATTCTGTGCACTTCTATAACTGTTTGGTTTGGGTCAGCCAGCAAATTAGATATAAGAAGACTGCAACGGATTGTTAGGACAGCTGAAAGGATAATTGGTATGCACCTGCCCAACCTTCAGGACTTGTACGCCAGAGTGAAGAAATGGGCAGGTAACATCATCACAGACCCCTCTCACCCTGGACACAACCTGTTTGCACTTCTGCCCTCAGGCAGACGTTACAGATCTATGTGCACTAGAACATCTAGGCATAAGAACAGTTTTTTCCCCAAAGCTATCTCCAGCTTAAACAGCTAACATAGCAATTACCCGTTTTAGTATTCAGTTTCAGTACTTGAGAGAGAGTAAAAATTTGTGTATATATATATATATATATATACACACACACTTTTCACCCTGATGTATATACAATACAAATCTGTATGTCTTCTGTTCCAGATGTATACCACATTAGTATTATTATTTATTTTATTTTACTTATTATTTTCTTAGTTTACTTAGTTAAATGTTTCTGTTCTCATGTCATATGTATGTGTGTACCAAGAGCTTCTGTAAAAACCACAACAAATTCCTTGTGTGTTTGTGCACACTTGGCGAATAAAGCACATTCTGATTCTGATTCTGACATTCTGAAAGAAGGAAGAAGCCTTCCTCCTCCTCCTCTTCCGAGGGTGATGCGATGGTTTACCGGTTGGAGCGAGTTCTGGAGCGGACTCAATAGGCGTTTCTCAATGTCAAGGATACTTCCTTGGCAGGACTGGTCCTTCCAAGTAACTTCCTTCAGAGGCTAGGCGAGGCTCCTCTTTAGCATTCGGAGAACACGTAAATGGAACAGACTAGCAAGTGCACGTGACGCTGTGAATGGTATAATGGTATAATATTAACGTTAAATTACTTTGGACAACTTAACTAGTTATTTATAAAAGAAATGCCGGTGACGGCAACCAAGCTAACAATTGTTAAATGACGGTCCGGTTCAGTTAGCCATCAATAACGTAATTTGTATTTTTATAATTTATAATATAAATACGGTAGTAATTTGTACTGGCATTTAAATGTTAAAATTTATTTATCTGACATATTTACTACAGTTATAATAAATGTTTGGTAACGTAAATATACTTACATTTGAAAGCATATTGCCCGCTAAGGTCCAACATTTAAAAAAAAAAATTTGAACAAGATCCCAAAGCTGCGCGCATAGGATTGTGGGTGATTTGAGAGCGCGAAGGCTACACATATGCATCCTTTCCTGTATATGGGATATTTTTCGAACGAAGGACTCAGTCCTTGTTTGAAATTCCGAGGATCCTCAACATTGGAACAGTCCTTCGACGGATGTCGATGACGTAGCATCCTGGAAATTCTGGCTTCCGAGGATCCTTCCTTGACATTGAGAAACGCCTAATGGCTGGAACGCCCCTACATCCTTAGGCACCGCAGGGGCGGCCATCTTGCCCATGGGCACTGGCAAAGCAGCCATTTTGACCATCGTGTCCAGGGCGCTTGAGTGCGTTGCAACCGGTGAACTTGACTGCGTTGCAATCGGCGAACATGAGTCCATAGCAACCGGTGAGCTTGCGAGCGTGGCCACGGACGAGCTTGAGAGCGTGGCCACGGACGAGCTTGAGAGCGACGCGGCCGGCTCAGGCTTCGGAATGCCAGCCGCTCGAGCTGAAGTCAGCGGAGGATCAGCCACACTGGAACGTAGTCCTCTGCGCCCCTGGACAGATCCAGAGACTTGACGTGACACTGGGCGATCAGCGGAGACGTGGCGGTGCTCTGGGCGATCAGCGGGGACGTGGCGTTGCTCTGGGCGATCGGCTGAGACGTGACGTTGCTCTGGGCGATCAGTGCAGTCGTGACGTTGCTCTGGGTGATCAGCGGAGACGTGGACTGGTGTTGCTGTTGTGGTAGCCGCCATCTTGAGAGTGTTGTCTTTAGCGCCCGCCATTACGTGATCCAGTGTGGTGTCGCATTTTTCCACGACACCCACAGTAAAAGTTGAACCAACTGTGAGCAGGGCAAAGTCCAGGAATTCCACGAACGACCCTCGGGGACCATTGGTAAGTAAATAGTCCTTTAATGGTTCATTTAATCCATGACCGAAGAAGTCAATGAGGGCACAGTCTGGCAGATCAGATAAATGAGCAAACTCCAGGAACTTCTGAATATGTGCCTCGAGGGTACAATTACCTTGACGCAGGCTGATGAGACACCATGCTGGGTCCATGCTGAGGCTGGAAACGCTCGTGGAAGCTGCTGGATCTAGTGTGGCGAAGTCTTCTGTAACGATGGGAGACTCAGGCAGGGGATCCAAATGCAGCGTTTATTAAAGGTAAGCGTGGTCGTACAAGCAGGGTCAAACAGGAGCAAACAGGTACAGCAGAGGGTAGACAGAATCGTAATCCAGGTACAGGCAGAGGTCAGGACTGGCAGATATCACTCACAGGTCGGTATACAAAGCAAGGGTCAGGACAGGCAGCAACGGGTCAATAAACAGGGAACAGGCAGGAGCAGGAACGGTAACAGGGAACAGGCAGACAATAAACAGGGGAACGCTCAGAATTGTAACAGGTGTTAGCAAGACTTTGCGGTGAGGTGGTGTGTGTGAAAGTCCTTTATAGTCCTGGTAATGAGCTGCAGCTGGGTGTGGTGATTAGTGATTAGTGTGAACATGTGACTGGCAGGGAGGATTGTGGGAAATGAAGTCTGGGAACTGACAGGAACAGACGGTGATCATGACACTAATATTAAAAAGTGAATATTAAATTCAGTCTTCCATACTATGATCCTAAAAGCTTTTAATGAGGCTCTGCTGTAAATCATCCTAAAATAAATGACTAAAGAATCCATGCTATAAAGATCATGCCAATAAAGAATAAACAATTATTTCCAATTATTCTTACTCTAAATACTTTATATGTTAGTCATGGGAACTTTAAAAAACACTATGCAATTTATCATTTAAAATAATATGAAATATTATTATAAACCTTTATATTATTCCTTTAGAGAGATTTATTATGCTGCTTGTGCATATTGGACATCCAATATAGCCTGTCTGAGCAAAAAATAAATAAATAAAATTTAACAACAACAAAGAGTGTTTTTTTGTATTATTAATGTCAAGCAGCTTATGAATATTGGGCATCCACTATAGTCATGGCCTGCTAAATTCTAGCTCTGCTAACAATAAAGCTTGTTAAATTAAATAGAGATGATTTTGTTCACTGAGACATATGAGATCATCAATTTTAGTGAAGGTGTGTATGAAGAAACAGCTTCCATAATCCTGAAGCTCATCCCACTATAACACTGAGCAAGATAATATAGAATAGTTCACAGATGAGCAGGCATCCTATCAATTCTCCTTTAGACTTAGCTTGCATAACAAGACCAAAATAATTTATTACATTCATTTTTCCAAAGTCCCTTTAAGGCAAGTCATTTCACTCTGCGGCCATCTTTGAAACGCCACTTTGGCAGCTATTTCAGTCATGCCAGTGCAGCTACTATCTCTTTGGCTACATTCAGACTGCAGGTAAATGTGGCCTAAATCAAAAAATGTTTAGGGCCCAAGCACCGATGGTGTGAGGACCCTATTGTAATTGCTCCATCAATTATTCTTCTTCTCTGAAATGAATTGCATTTTTGAGGGCCTAAACATGCACGAAAACTCATGAAACTTTGCACACGTGACAGAAGTGGTGAAAATTTACGTCTGATATGGGTTTCAGTATTAGGTGTGGCAAAATGGCTCGATAGCGCCACCTATAAAATTTTAAATGTCCTTCACGCTACATTTCACATACAAGTATGACATTCGGTAGACACATGTAACCTACAATACCTACAAAAAAGTCAGTGGGAGCACAATCTGAAAACCCAACAGGAACTGAGATATTTTGAATTTTGAAAGTGCTAAGTATGCGATTCACACCATGAAACAGGAAGTTGTTGTAACTCAGGCATACAATGTCCAATCTGCCCCAAACTTCAGATGTTTGAAAATAGTCCTGCCCTGAACACATCTATGACAATATTCAGTTATAGTAAAAGCGCCACCCACTGGCAACAGGAAGTAACGTGTTTAACACTGTGATGCACTATTAGCAACATACTAAAAATATGCAATTGAGTGCTAAACATGCTAGAAACATTCTAAAACATGCTAGCAACATTTAGCTGAGTGCTAAAGCATGCTATTATCATCATGAAAGAGGAAGTTGTTGTAACGCAAGCATACAATGTCCAATCTGCCTCAAACTTTACATTTGATAAGTGCTCTGGCCTGAAGACATCCACATGGTAAAATTTAGTTATTTAGTCATATCGCCACAAGCAGGAAGTGTGGCAAATACAAATGACTAATGTAGTCCTCCTATATTTATATACTTAAAGGGGACCTATTATGCAAAATTCACTTTTGCATGGTGTTTGGCTATAAATGTGTGTTGGCAGTGTGTGTACACAACCACCCTATAATGATACAAATCCAACCACTCCTTTTTTTTTATCCCCATAAATCATAAGCAGTGTCTCATAATAAGCAGTGTTGGGTAAGTTACTCAAAAAAAGTAATCCACTACAAATTACTACATTAAAATTGTAATTTGATTACATTACTGATTACTGCATGTAAAAAGTAATCCACTACAAATTACTACATTAAAATTGTAATTTGATTACATTACTGATTACTGCATGTAAAAAGTAATCAGATTACCAATTACTTTACATTCAAGTTACTTTGAAAACCTATAAAACCTAGCTATAAAAAATAAAGTCATTAAGATTGATAATATTATTTTATAAAGTAACATGTAGGATAAAAGTAGTTTTATCACGTATTGAGCCGTTTCTGTGACAGCTCCAGCTCTCCGATGCACAGTTATACGTCAGCGTCCGAATTCACTCACTTCATTTCGTTCACTCTTTGCAGATATAGTGCACTCAAATGACATACACTATATAGGGATTAGTGAATGAGTGAGCGGTTTCGGACACAGCTTAAAGATTCCTTGCTGTGTGTAGCATGTATGTGTGTGGTAGCTTAACTGTGTTTAAGTTTGTATGTAGCTGCATTAAAGACAGGAAAAAATTGCTGAAAACATTAACATTTGAAAACAGTATTGTTCAGAAGTTACCTTCCCTCCCGATCCTGAACAAAAATCCAGTCTAGCTTGTTTAGGCGAGGTTGGACCGCTCTCGACTTGGGTGCGGGTATCCTCCTCCACGTGTTCTCCGGTGATTCATAATGACGCATCCGCGCCAAACGTGATTTCTTTTAGAAATGCACTTTACCTAATATTTTTTTTCTTGTAACGCAAGTAACGTAATTTTATTGACATCAGTAACTGTAATCAAATCACATAAATTTAAAATTTGTTGCGTTACATTACTGCATTATCAGGAAAAGTAATTAGAATACAGTAACCCAACTCTGAGAACAAGCCATTTCCAGATCCCTGGCAATGTGACGTCACATTAGCCACAGGCCCCGCCCACGAATGTTGACAGACACTGCTGTTTTAACATAGAACCGCCCTGAGCAAGTTCACAGCGAGTTTACGCAGTCCGCCATTGCTGCACTGACGAGAATGTCTCCTAAGCGTTTTCGGTGTTCTGTAGATGGATGGATTAATCCACATAGCCCTCTCCATTTACTCCCTAAATCTGAGCCGCTGAAGACAAGTTGGATTAATTTTGTTTTTGAAGAAAATGCTCCCTCAACTCTACCGAAATTCGTTTATGTCTGCACAAATCATTTTACACCGGACTGCTTTGTGAATGAATGTCAATACAAAGGGACAATACAAAACAGAAGTTGTGCTAAAAAATGTGTTACTCAAGGATAGATCAGTAAACTGTTCGTGATCTAGCTTACAGTCTCCAGAGTGATACTGGATAAGGCAGTAATGAAGGTTAGAGCATTTTATTACAGTTCATCAGAGTTGATTTACAGATATAAAGTTTCCCAATTTATTAAGCACCACCTGAAAAGGCACAAGGTCTTTATATATTTGTTTACTGTAAGTTGTAACGAGTGTTTGTGTACTTCGCTATGTATGTTGATGATAATGCAAGGGAGAGAGAGAGCTTATGGACAATATTTTAATGCACACTTGCACTGTGTTTTATTCAGCTCTTACAGTAATTTTCTAAAGTGAAAACGAATGCTTCATCTTTTGTGTGAAGTACAATAAACTTCATAAAACTAATTGGTAAAGTCGAACGGGGTCCGGTACAACAGCCTTGTACTATATAGTGGATAAAAACAAGAAGACAATATATAGTTATAACCGTAATTGAACTAAACTATACCTGTTCTATCTCCATGCAGTATATATTCGCAGTTTCTGACATTATAGTGCGTCCTGACTGACTCCTGACACCAGAGAATGAGCTCTTGAAGCTCTGCTCTCTTAGGCTGAGCGCAGCAGCTCATTTGCATTTAAAGGGCACACACTGAAACGGCGTGTTTTTGCTGAACCCCAAAAAGTGGCAATGTTAACATGCTATAAAAAAAATTCTGTGGGGTATTTTGAGCTAAAAAACGTCACATACACACTCTGGGGACATCAGAGACTTATTTTACATCTTGTAAAATGGGGCATAATAGGTCCCCTTTAAATGCATATATGCCCACCGTGTTCTGTTTTCCTAAAACCACCGGGTGGGTGCAAGAGCCCTTTCATCGCTGCTTGCAGCTTTAATTATTATTTTTTTGGTTCATGTGCCTCAGATCTTTTTTTGCCATAACAGTGTGAACAGCACAAACCACATAGAATCTGATCTTTTCAATTCCGATAAGGGCAACTTCCATATATGTGGTCCTAAATCCGATACAAGATGTTTTGCAATGCGAACTCAGTCTGAAAAGTCAAATCAGAATTTATGTGACTTAACGCACTCTAGATCAACATTCGTCACAATTCTGCGCTCATGGAAGTCACTTCAAAGATTTTACATACCCGAATTTATCAACAGAGTTGCAAAAGGTACTCAGTGGAAGGAGTGATGTGTCGGAACTCATATTACAGTGACAGCTCTACAAGCAAAACATCAAAAATGTTTAAAAACTCTCTTTTTTCGCATCCTTGTCTTTGTTTTTTATATTACTTGCGCATAAATTTGCTGGCTTCTGCAGCAGAATCAGTAATCGCTTTAAAGGATTAGTTCACTTTAAAATGAAAATTACCCCATGATTTACTCACCCTCAAGCCATCCTAGGTGTATATGACTTTCTTCTTTCAGACGAATACAATCGGAGTCATCCATATTTAGCAAGTCCATATTTAACACATTATGAAGTAAAATAACTAACTACCGCCAGACCACCTTCCATATTTAACTTACAAAAAAGCTTTGTAAGTTGTTTCGTAAATTGAAAACTGAAGGTGTAGAACGTAGCATAAGCGTTTTGAACTGCGAGAAGCATTACACTTTCTTCCTAAGTTGAATACCATGAAACCATATAGCTTTCAAGATACCAGACAAATCTGTTCTTTACTGGTTATGCAAGAGAAAGCATGGCATTGATATGGACATTAATTATAATCGCTCTTTGCATTGCAACTAAATTCTATGAATCAGTAGTTTAGCAACTTCAACAACCTCATGAAAACAAAACTAACAATCAATTCTACACTGTAAAATTCAATCATTGCAGGACATTATAAGAGCAAAAGCTCAACAGCTAAAGCATGATACAAAAAGCCAAGATCAGGAAACACACATCCTGACCTTAAATGCTTTGGAAATAATCATCTTACAAGTGCATAAACATGTTTACATTTGTTCAGACAACTTTGTCACTAAAACAATACTGCTCATACTTTCACAAAGGACAAGCATGATGAATGTTGCTTTATCAAATCTTTTCTAAATAGCCATTGTTGACTTAGTTAACCATAAAGGGCAACGCAGAATGGACTTTTGTATCATTTTACGTAACAAAATAGGAAGAATTAAAAGCAGAGCGGTACCTTAGTTTCAGTTCTTCCTACCAAGTACACTGTCATACAGAGAGTGACAGACACAGAGGCAGAGAAGGATTTAGAAGCTCAGACGCTAACAAGAAGCTTGAGAAATGATGTGGAATCTTGGATCAGATGAAATAATTTCAGGTTGGATACATTTTTTTCTTGTTTTGAAATGTTCATTCTTAACTCTAAAAATTATATTTTATTCTACGGGATAAGCTGCGTAATTAACTATGTTAATAGTAACCGATAAAAGTCAGTCATTAGTCCAATGAAACCACAGCAATATAGGAAATTAATTACTTGGAACAATGGACATACAAAAACATTTGACCACAGAATTTTGTTAATGACCAATTTTACAGTTATCTGTAATAATAACATTGCATGTATAGCACACAAAGTTCAATAAAAAAAAAAAAAACATTCAGAATGCTTTTTTTTTTAGATTAATATGGCTGCCTTTCACTAATACTATAAATATAGATTAAACGTGTGAACAATCTGAAAACTTCAGCTGTTGTCCTCTTAGATTCTGAGGAGGAGAACACCCTGTCTTCAGAAGATGAAAGAGACATTGAGGTAATTTCTGCTCAACTTAATCTGGCTTTGTTCAGAATGCATATGATAGCACTACTTATACAGCACAGTATACACTATGTGTGTCTTTTTTTTTTTAAATAGTAAATAAAACATCCAACATATTTTAAACATCAATACGCTAGATTAATGTCACATGACATTTTTGCATGCTTAATGGAGCGGTGTCCTGGTTGAGCAGATTGCATTGTGGGATATGGTATTCTACAGCGTGCTCTATTGTAAATATGTAGCAGGTCATCTGCTATTCCAGAACATTTTAACACAGCATATCCGTACCTCATATTATAGAAACTGTAAGTGGAGGCGAATAAAATCAGGCCCCTTCTTGTTGCAACTACAATCAATGCCTAAATAACAAGAACTAATATCACAAATATGAGAAATAAATTTGCAATTGTGAGTGTAAAAATACAATATGATGCACATAATCATGCATTATTTGTCCTCTTATGCTAGTGTGCCATTTCAAACATAGCCAATAAATCTCTGCAAACAGAGTCTTTGCTTAAATGCTGCACCCATATTTCAGTAATGGATTTCTATGCAATTTTTTTAAAATGACTTTGTCATTGTATAATCTGCTATACAGTGCGAGATTCTGGAGAAAGAGAGAGATGAGGCGAATAAAAAGCTGTCAAGGATGGAGGAGGGTGAGATATCTATGGGAGTCTTTTAGTATTGCAATATCCTCATATCAACTCATCTACTGTGGAAAAAAAACATTTATGGCTAAACCTTGGCATAACTCAATGCAATATAAACTACTTGAAGTGTCACTAATTAGATTTAAATAACTTTCAGCCTCTTCTCAACTGCTCAAGGAGCTGGATGTTTTAGAGATGCAGTTCCAGATTGAGCGGTCCTGCAGGGAGACCGCAGAGGCCTTTGCACTGAAGGTAGGTACACTTCCCTTTTCCCATAAGTCTAACAGCTTGTATTTGTTCTGTTGATTATTTTCACATCCCCCATACTGGTTTACAAGCTCTTTTATGTTTTTCAAACTGAGTCATTTATCCAACACTCTTAAGAATGAAAGTTCTTTATTGGCATCTTTAGTTCCAAGAGGAAGAATCTTTCCATTCCAAAAAAGGTTCTTTATAGTGGAAAATGGTTCTTTAGATTTTTAGAATGTTCTTCGCATTAAGAAAAAATTCATTCTCTGAAAAGTTCTTTGGGGAACCAAAAATAATTCTTATGGCATTGTGGTGAAAACACTCTTTTGGAACTTTTATTTTTAAGAGTGAATGGATTATGGACCTGGCCAGTGGTGCCATATACTCATTAACCTTCAAATATTATACAGTATACAGGATATTGTTCATATTGGATTAATAAAGAAAATGGTGAGACAAACCTCATATTGAGGTTTAACACTGTAAAAAAAAGTCACCATGCCACCCTTTCTCAATCTTTGGGACTTTTGAACCCACAGGTGACAAAAGATTTCAAGACATTAAAGAGGCAAAGCCAAGCTATACTTCCCTTGATTCAAGAAATGCCAGAAAACATTCTTGAGGCTGATCCCAACTCTGAGCTGGTCCCTGAGGAAGAGGGCAGTGAAGATCCGCTTCTCATGAGTCAGAACCAAATTAGAGGTGGGACCCATAACCTCATTTCTAAATAACACAAGCCTTGAAAGCTGTTCAAAATATACATTCCCATAATAAGGATGTCTAAGAATAGATAAAGTAAGGATTTTGGCACATTTTTTTTTTCTTTCCATTCTGTTTGTAATTACAGAACTGCAGTCTTCTGTAGACCGGTTACTTGGGGAGAAATTTCAACTCAGTGAGCAGGTGGAGCAACTTAAGAAAGAGAAGGAAAATTTGAAGGAAAAGGTATAATGGCCTAGTGTCTGCAAATGGGACCATAATCACATGAAAGCCCAGATACAATATGGACGTCCAGATTTCGCCAAAATTCCTGTCTGAAAATGTAATACTAACCATATCCCTTCCCTTAACCCTAGTTATAAGTTATCCCAAAAATCAAAGGGAAATGATAGGTGAATAACACTGATGTAGAAGCACCTATCCCTGGTTGTAAGCCTAAACTTGACAAACATTTAACTTGTCCCTCAAATCTGATTGGTTGATTGGAATGTTGATCCAGGAATGTTTTGCACTTGGTGAAATCAGGTTCTGCATAAAATATGGTCATGTTAGAAAAATGACCCTGTTAAAAAGTTTAGTTTACATATGCCTGATTCTTAATACTGTGTGTCATTAACTGGATAATCAATGTTTTTTTTTTACATCTTATTTTGTTAAAATTATTAACATTTTGCAGATTCTGCAAGGTGTATGTAGGTGTTTGCAGATTCTGCAATTGTATGTTCATATAAAGGTACATGTTCATGTAAGAGCATTCTGACAAAATTATGAACAATTTGCCTCAAAAGACAATGTTAACAGTGTTTTTTCCCTTCAATTTTACAGATCGTTATGGGGCTCGTCTGTGCTCTACTTTCATTATATGTGGGCTTAAATCTTAAAACTTTGAACTTCAAACTCTTTTTCTATTCTTAAGTTGGTGTTGGAAGTCGGGGAGAAAGAGGCCCTTCTGAGGAAGTTCAGTAAGCATAGCAGGACTGTGAATAAAATGAAGAGAGGTGAGTCAGCTGAATATATTTGACTACTGATGAGCACATACAGAACGACAGATTCACTGTAGTTTCTCTGTCTCCAGTGTCCCAGCTGGTTACAGAAGAGTTTACAGAGATGTCTCAGAAGCTTGAAATGGAGCAAGGACTCAGACAGCATGCTGAAGTTTTTGCACACCAGGTACTCTTTGAATTGGAGAAATCAGAAATAATCTAATTTGACAGTGGGGTCAGGATGACTGAAGTTAGATAGCACAACACAGACACCCGAAAACTACAGCAGCTGCCTCACTGGCCAGTCATTCACACATACTGCTTTTAATTTAACATTTGGCTGAATCCAAAATCGCATACTTTCCTACTATATAGTAGGCGAAAAACAGTATGTGACCAAAGTAGTATGTCTGAATTCACAGTACTCAAAAGAGTAGGCAAAAAGTACCCGGATGACTACTTCTGGCAAGATTCTGAAGTGTGCATACAATGGACACTTTACTATCCCATGAGGCCACGGGAGAGGATTTGTGAATGGCAGTGAAGCAATGTATCTGACGCTGGTAAGTCACACAATAATGACAACATGGCGAATGTAGTACGTCTGTACCTACTCAAGAGAGTATGCTATTTCAGACACAGCCTTTGTTTTCATTTAGATTCCGTGTATTGTCAAAATGCCAGCAAATGAGCTACAGCAATTCGCTGACTTGAGTAGCTGTAACATTGTCTGGAAAAGTTCTGTATATCTGTGAACAAAGCGTCAAATTAATCAGTTTGAGCGGTTTGAAAAGTTTAGGACACTCTGACACACGAGGTCTGCTGTCAAAGAATTTGAGCTAAGCAAATTTAAACTTCCAGCATACAAAAACTCCATAAAACAGTTTTGAAATTACCTTTATGCAGTGCCTGCCATTGTAAAGACTGTAAGTCTGGTCTATCCCTCACAGCCTTGTTTTCATCCATGTTAAATTCAGTACGGTGTCTAACCTGAATACAGTATATTTTATGAAGGAGCTGATGCAATAAATCCACACAGTTTTATTGTAAAGTATGATGAAATACAGCTGTCTGATAAAAGACAGCAAGCCACTGAATACATGAAGAAAAGATGTGGTCAATCTGGCAATTTTCATGAGTAAAGAAGGCTGTGTCCTAGGCCCTGTCCCAAATGGCACACTTCATGTGCACTTTCGGTCTTGTGGACTTACAATGGCCGCTGCGTGCGCGTGTCCGTTAAGTTCACAAGAACGTAGGGTGTCCCATTCGTCATTTAAGCTTAAAGAAGGTTGCTCATGAGTGACCCCTTTGTGGCTGCTAGTGCCCTCAATGCACACTTCTGCTGAGCCCACAAGACTGTGAGCTACGCTGAGGACTTTACCCGGCAGTTAAAGTGGCATTACGTTGTGAAACTGCAGACTCAGAGGAAGACCGTGAGGGTTTAGGGTGCCATTTGGGACAGGGCCCTAGTTAGGCTGCATAGCTCAACTGCCATGTCATCAAGCTCTGTCAAAGGACGTCTCAATTTAAAGAGTTAATTCACCCAAAAATTAAAATTCTGTCATAAATTACTCACCCTCATGTCATTCTAAACACGCAAGACCTTCGTTCATCTTCGGAACACAAATTAAGACATTTTTATGAAATCCAAGAGCTCTCTGACTTCTCAATAGACAGCAATTTAATTACCACTTTTAAGGTCCAGAAAAATACTAAAGACATTCTTTAAATAGTCAACATGGCTACAGTGGTTCAACCTTGATTTTATGAAGCGACCAGAATACTTTGTGCGCAAAAACAAAAATAAATAACGAATTTATTTAACAATCTCTTCCCTGTCAGTCTCTTAAGGTGATGATACGCATGGCAACTTTTTGAGCAATGCTGCTGGGCAATGTTGCCATCAACGGGCAACCTGGTGTGACACAGGTCAACTAATTAGGGCAACAGACAGTTGGGAGCAACCAGTCAGAGAGGAGCAAATCTATTGCCAACCCAATAAACACTTTATAATAAACACTTGTTAGGCACTTTATTTAAACTTTTCAAATATTTTCTTAATTTTTATTAAATATAACTGCCTTTCCGATCTGATTTGTGATGGGAAAAGGGAGAAGAGCGTGTTTGGCATAAGGCAGATTCGAACCTGCGTCGATCGTGTCAAAAGATACTTTGTACGTGCCATACACCCTACAGCCTACGCCACTACAGACATTTAACAGAATGCATGTTTTTATTATTTAACTGAAAACATTTGATGGCTAAATTACAGCCAACGCACATTAAATTGGACACCTGTTGGTATTTTAAGCATTAAATGAGGTAACCTGTTTTGGGTTGATACATGACAACTTACCAGCGTAAAAAGATACAAGTTCACTCTCCTGTTCTTCGTTCTACTGCCGCTGAGAGGCCGCCATCTTGTTTAATTTTTTTCTGAAATCTCCAATCCAGATATAAATTTGTTGCTCATTCTCAATGGGAAAGTGCCCAACATTGTACAAAAAGTTGCTCTGTGTATCATCACCTTTAGCAGTTGACACAGTAAGCACAGTGCAGGCTTCCGTGTTTACGTATGAGTCGGCGTTCGGACGTACACATGGAAGCCTGCATTGTGCTTACGGCGTCAACTGCATAAGAGACTGACAGGGAAGAGATTGTCGAATAAAGTCGTTATTTTTGTTTTGTTGTAAATTAATAATAATACTAAACTGCAAATAATGTAAACCACTGGGAGACGTCATGATGGTTGTCATTTCTTGTACTGCATTAAAGGATTAATTAACTTTGAAATGAAAATTACCCCAAGCATTACTCACCCTCAAGCCATCCTAGGTGTATAGGACTTTCTTCTTTCTGATGAACATAATCGCAGAAATATGAATAAATATCCTGACCCATCCAAGATTTATAATGGCAGTGATAGGGTTCAATGAGTATGAGCTGAAGAAAGTGCTTCCATCCACATCCACCCATCATAAATATGTGCTCCACACGGCTCTGGAGGGTTAATAAAGGCCTTCTGAAGTGAAACGATGCATTTTTGTTAAAAAAATATCCATATTTAACAAGTTATGAAGTAAAATATCTTGCTTCCAAACGAGCCACCTTCCGTATTTAGTTATGAAGAAATTGTAAACTGATGTCACGTCAGTTACACTTTTTCCGTAAATTGAATAGGGAAGGCGAAGGACGTAGCGTAAGCTTTGTGAACTGCAAGAGTTTTACACTTTCTGCGTACGTTGAATACGGAAGGCGGCTCGTGCGGAAGCTCAATATTTTACTTCATAGCTTGTTAAATAAGGATTTTTTTTTTTTTTTTACACAAACAATTAATTTATTAACCCTCCGGAGCCATGTGGAGCACATATTTATCATGGATGGATGTGGATGGAAGCACTTTCTTCAGCTCATACTCATTGATCCCTATCACTGCCATTATAAAGCTCGGATGCGTCAGGATATTTATTAATATTTCTGTGATTATGTTTTATGTACCTAGGATGGCTTGAGGGTGAGTAAAGCTTGGGCTAATTTTCATTTCAAAGTGAACTAATGCTTTAATATGGCAGTTAAACTAAAGGTTTTAATATAAAGTGTTTTTCAAATTATAATTTTAATAGAATTTTCCTGTCGTGACCAGGGGGGCGGAAAACTTATTATATAGCCATGAGCACTTACTACCGTCAGTGTCAATCTATCGTTTAATGCTGAAGAGATCTCTAGCAGGACTCTCCAAAGGACTGGACTAGGAAGGACACAGCCTTGCGTTTGAGAAACACCTGACGTGTTCACTTGTTTTACAGTCCCTCCAGAAACACGCACATTTTTTTTTGTGATTGTTGCGGGCAAAAATCCTTGATTTTGTGGCACGTTTTCTTAAAAAATGCGATGGAATATGCGGGATATTTTAGCAATTTTATGCAATGAAATTGCGGGAACTTGCAAAAACTGCGGTTTGATGAAAAAGAGAAAAAAAGGTGATTCCCCCAACACCCTGTTCTCACTAGGCTACTACCTTAATGTAAAGAGTCATTTCTTATTACTTCCTATGAAAAGCAAGCATACTAATGCCGCGTTCCAGGCAACCCGTAACCCGTGTTTTTCCAACCTTCTACCCGTGAAAGTGCACTGGAACAGCAGTCAAACCCGTGACTTCCCACCCGTGAACTCGTACTAGATCGATGTACTCCCAGTTACGGGTTCTGACGTCACATACCCCGCGAAACAACAATGGCAGCCCCTACGGATGCGGTGCTTATGCAAGTGCAAGGTAAAATAAAAGGTATAACAGCTTCTCTTGCCTTATGCGCCGTTTTCCTCCTCTGTATCTCTCAAATAAGCGAGGAGTAAGCACCTTTAACGATAGAAATAATTGTAAATGAGCATAAGCCCCGTATGGTCCGCCATATTGGCTTGTTTACACTTTTACGCATTTTGGCGTGATTTTCCTGGAACGCTACAAAGTCGTGAGTCGTGATTTGAAGTCGTCACTTACGGGCTCAAAAACCTGCCTGAAACGCAGCATAAATCACAGAATATTTAAGTTCTCATTCTGTTTTATTTCAGACCTTAATTAACACATGGCTCAAACTTACAAAACATTGAGTCAAACAAGTTCAGTAGCTTTACAAAATAATTTGCCCCCACTGTCATGTAACACACCGTGAAACTGCTTCGCGCGGTCTTTTGCGCTTATTTTTGTTGGCAAATGAGAATGATTTACGTGCTTCATCATGGTTTCACCGCGGGGTTTGCAGATGATGTTCACGTCGCGTAATTACGTCACTTCATAAGGTTCCCATGGCAATAGAGTGCCCCAGGGATGGCGCGTTTTTGTAGGCCAACCCGGAAGTTAGCGGCGCACGGGTTCCCTCGGCTGAAAGCCTATGCATTTTCCCCATAGACTTTTGGAAAATCGCAGAAAATAAGCTCTGTGTTTAACAAAGGGTTATGACACTTACACGTTTTGTCTATCAAGATAATCTTTACAACTTAACACAACATTTATAGATTTTGAAGCCTAAATAAAGTCGTCAGATATAAAAGGCTAACAGTAGGCTATAAACGGACTACAGCACACCATGGTCGCGGATCACCACCAAGCGTCCTCAAACTTTATTTAGAAAACAACTCTATTTAAAAAACATGCTCACTGATTATGATCTGCGCTGTGTATGAATACTTATCCACTTTTTCATGAGAAATGCTGTCCAAATGTCCCGTTTCTAATGATGACGTCTAAAGTCCCCGCCAAAGGAAGTAGTCCCTTTTAGCACTTTGTTAGCAACCGCCGATTTTAAGACACAGTAAAAGTAAAAAAAAAAAAATCACAAGTGGGTTATAACTGGTGTGTTTTATGTCATAGATCAAAACGTGAAAATATGTAGAGGCTTTGTTAACCACAGACCTTATTTCAGGCGATTTAGCAAAAACCCATTGACTTTACAGCGTTGGAACCGGAAGTCCTAAAATGCTAACTCGCTTCCGGATTTTGCCTACAAAAACACGTCATCCCTGGGGCACTCTATAGGGGGAAAATAATGGCGCTTTACTTGTGTGAAGTAAACGCAACATTTTTCAACTTTCTGCTAAGATATATGTGATTATGAAATCATGCTAGCTCTGCTTTAAATCAGGCAATCGCATAACCGCGTTTTTCTGGAGGGAGGGACTGGTTTTACATACACGTCTGTGGTGCAGGGGCGGAGCCAGGGGGTGGCCGGGGGTGGCCGTGGCCACCCTTGGCCTAAGCTTGGCCACCCCGCTCACAACCGCTGTTTCTGTCTACTTTTTTGTTGACAAGAATTACGTTTATTTAAACGCAGAACCGTCTCTTTAAGGCCACAAATAACGGGAGACTTTTCAGACGCGCACTCCAACGTTTTCCTCAGCGCCAGGCACTGAGCTTCAGCAGAACAGCTGTGAACGGTGAACATTATATATAGCTTACGTAAATGTTTCTCAACCTGTGGGTTGCAAGACCGCGCACTTTTCAATCACGCACAAATACGGCGCGCTGTATATTACTCACTATAAATAAAGCGCAAAAGAAACTACGAGCATGCAACGTCGTTGTTCTTTCGTCTATTAAGTCATGAAATAACCAAAAAGGCGATTAAAGCTGCATTAAAACTGTGCATGCATGTATGTAGGACTATTTGAGATTTATGCGTCACATGTCTCTGGACTAAATTCTGCTATGTGAGATCACAATTGTTACGGTACACAGGAGTCAGACACAGATGTAAAAGGCAATGGGAGTTTATTGACACCAGTAGAGCATGAAGCAGTAATCAAGTAAGCAGAGATGTAACGTAGATGGATGTATGAGTAGAATGGAGATAGTTACTGTCCTTGTCCTTGGCAGATATGGAAGACGGAGAACACGCTGGAGCTGGAGATCGCTGGAGATGGGTTGAGCACTCACACACAGTAGACAGGAGACACAGAGGGAAGGAGGCACGCTGGATACAGGTAAGTCTTAAGCAGGGAGTCCGTGAGGTAAGCATTACTGAAGTATCTGTAAACGAGACCGGACATGGAGTGCTGTGTGTGTGTGCTCTAAGTAGTGCTGCTGATTAGTCTGATGATGAGGTGCAGGTGGCGGTGATTAGTATTCTGGTGATAGAGTGCGTTGTGATTGGTGAACGGTGGAGCCTGACGTGTCTGTGACAGTACCCCCCCTCCCACGGCCCGCTCCTGAGGGCCGAGGACCCCGACGTTGTGGTGGTCGTCCTCTTCCCCGCGGTGCCGGTCTGTTAGGGTGGCTGTCGTGAAAGACCTGAAGAAGATTTGGATCAAGGATGTCGTTTCTAGGAACCCAGGAGCGCTCCTCAGGACCATAGCCCTCCCAGTCCACTAGGTATTCTAGAATACCACCACGGCGCCGGGAGTCCAAGATTTTGTGGACCTCATAGGCTGTACCGTCTTCCAGGATGAGTGGAAGGGGGGGCTCTTCGGGATTCACGTCAGGCCCTGTGGAGGAAACAGAAGGGTGGTGAGGTTTGAGGAGTGACACATGAAATGTGGGGTGAATGCGGTAACCTTGAGGGAGTTGCAGTTGGTACGTGACCGGGTTGACCTGCTTAATGATGGGAAATGGGCCAATGAACCTGGGACTCAGCTTTCTGCAAGGCAGACGCAGTCTGATGTCCCGTGTGGACAGCCATACCTGCTGTCCCGGCTGGAACACGGGAGGGTTGGAGCGGCGAAGGTCTGCTGTCATCCTGCGTCTGCGCAGGGCTCGTTGCAGCTGATGGTGTGCTGAGTCCCAGACCCTCTCGCTCTCCCGGAACCAGTAATCCACCGCAGGAACGTTAGATGGTTCCCCGTCCCAGGGGAACAGTGGGGGTTGGTAACCGAGTACGCATTGAAATGGAGTTAGCCCTGTAGTAGACTGCCGGAGGGAGTTCTGGGCGTACTCGGCCCAACCCAGGTACTGGTTCCAGGAGTCCTGGTGGTCATGACAGAAGGTACGGAGGAAGCGGCCGATCTCCTGTATCTTCCTTTCCGTCTGCCCGTTCGACTGCGGATGGTATCCAGACGTCAGACTGACGGCCACACCTAGGAGCGAGTGGAACGCTTTCCAAACTCGGGAGATGAATTGGGGTCCTCTATCCGATACTATATCCTCCGGGATACCATAGTACCTGAACACATGATTGAAGAGTAGCTCTGCGGTTTCCATAGCTGTAGTCAGACCCCTCAGTGGAATGAGATGACAAGATTTGGAGAAACGATCAATGATGACCAGTATGCAGGTATTTCCGTCGGAGGCTGGAAGATCCGTGATGAAATCCACTCCTAGGTGTGACCATGGTCGGTTGGGAACGGGCAGAGGAAGAAGTTTGCCGGCTGGAAGATGGCGTGGACTTTTGGAGATGGCGCACTCCCTGCAGCCCTGCACGTACCTTCTGACATCGGCTGCCATCCCTGGCCACCAGAAGCGTTCCTTGAGCAACGAGAGGGTATCATTGACCCCCGGGTGACCAGTGCCTAGTGACGTGTGAGCAGAGTGGATCATTTGAGTGCGTCGTGTCCGAGTGATATAAAGCAAGCCAGGTGGACAGCCCGGCGGAGGGTTAGTGGAAGCATTGGAGGAGGGAATGGTCTCTTCTGACCAGGTAATTGGGCTGACGATGAGTGCACTAGGGATGATGGGTTCAGGTTCTTCCGGTTTCTCCTCTGGAGCGTAGAGACGGGAGAGAGCGTCAGCCTTCACATTCTTGGAGCCGGGTCTATATGAGATGGTGTAATGGAATCGTGAGAAGAACATGGCCCAACGAGCTTGTCTAGGGTTTAACCTCTTAGCGGCACGGAGATATTCAAGGTTTTTGTGGTCTGTAAGAACGAGGAATGGATGTTTGGCTCCCTCCAACCAATGCCTCCACTCTTCCAACGCAAGTTTCACCGCGAGGAGTTCCCTGTCACCGATGTCATAGTTGACTTCCGCCGGGCTGAGCTTGCGGGAGAAGAAGGCGCATGGATGGAGCCTACTTGGAATCCCCTGCTGCTGAGACAACACCGCTCCCACTCCGGTGGTAGAGGCGTCCACCTCCACGACGAAGGGCAGTTCTGGGTCTGGGTGGACGAGGAGGGGAGCGGTGGTAAAGGCTTCCTGAAGATATTTGAAGGCGTTGGTGGCTTCAGGGGTCCAGGACAGAGACTTGGGCTTATTGCGGAGCAGACTGGTGAGTGGATGGGTTATGGAGCTGTAGTTCATAATGAAGCGACGATAGAAGTTGGCGAATCCGAGGAAACGTTGTAGTTCCTTGATGGTTGTGGGTTCTGGCCAGGTGGTGATGGATTCCACCTTCCTCTCGTCCATCCGGATGCCACTGTGATCGATGTTGTATCCTAGGAAGGATACGGAAGGCTGATGGAAGGAGCACTTCTCTGCTTTGAGGAACAGGTGGAATTGACGAAGCCGGGTGAGGACCTCCGCAACGTGATGGCGATGTTCGGCCAGGCTCCGGGAGTAGATGAGGATGTCGTCGATGTATACCAGGACGAACCGATGGAGAAACTCCCGGAGCACCTCATGAATAAAATCCTGGAATACGGAGGGGGCGTTGACAAGGCCGTACGGCATGACCAAGTATTCATAGTGGCCGGTAGGTGTGATGAATGCTGTCTTCCACTCGTCCCCCTCACGTATCCGGATGAGGTTATACGCGCTGCGGAGGTCCAACTTCGTGAACACAGTGGCACCACGGAGATGTTCCAGGGCCGCTGGGACGAGAGGAAGGGGATAGCGGAACTTGATGGTGATCTTGTTGAGAGAGCGATAGTCGATACAGGGCCGCAAGCCTCCGTCCTTTTTAGCCACGAAGAAGAAGCTGGAAGCAGCAGGGGAAGTAGACGGGCGGATGTATCCTTGAGCAAGGGCCTCTTTGATATATTCCTCCATGGCCTTCTCCTCCGGGATGGCTAGGGGATAGATCTTTCCCCTTGGCACTGGTTCACCCGGAAGCAGGTCGATAGCGCAGTCCCATGGCCGGTGTGGAGGCAGCTTAGAGGCTCTCTGAGGGCAGAAGACGTCACTGAAGGGGGCGTAACATTCGGGGATGTCGATGGATCGTTTCTCTACGGGGCTCTCGATGGAGGTGGCACCAAGGGAGAGTTCTGAAGGAGGAAGTGGTGGTACAGGAAGTTCGGAGAGGCACCCGGAGAAACAGGTTTCGCCCCACTTCAGGATCTCGCCGGTGTTCCATGAGATGGTAGGGTTGTGCTGCTCCAACCAGGGGCGCCCTAGAACCACGTCAGCGGTGGAATCCTCCAGAACCAGCAGATGGATCTCCTCATGATGTAGTAGTCCTACTTGAAGCTTGAGTGGTCCACCAATCCTGCGGACCTGCTTACGGCTGAGGGGTCTACCAGTTATGGAGTTGATCTGGTAGACCGTCGGAGACGGAGAGGTCTTGAGACGTAGTTGCCGGCAGAGGGCGCCGGAGATGAAGTTACCGGCTGACCCTGAGTCGAGGAGCGCGACCACTGTAATAGAAACATCAGCGGCAGTAAGGTTGACAATCGTGGTGAGTGGTTTCATCTTTTTAAGAGAAGGGATAATGGCACTCACCATGGGTCGTGGAGGTCGAATGGGGCACGCCGATATTATGTGCCCAGGAGCTCCACAATACAAGCACAAGTGGAGGGTCAGCCGGCGTTGACGCTCTGAAGGAGTTAAGCGGGAGTTCTCTACTTCCATGGGATCATTGGCTGGTTCTGGGGAGCTGACGGGTTCGGATCGGCAGAGTGATGAGATGGGAAGGAACTGGTCCTGATGTTCTTGGAGACATGCTTGCATGCGAGTGGCGCAGCGAATAGAGTGCTGAATGAACTTCTCCAGACCGATGGTGTCCTCGCATGCAGCGAGTTGCAGCCGCACCCGAGGTTCCAATCCTTGACGGTAGGTGGTAATCAATGCCTGTTCATTCCATCCACAGACGGCTGCAAGCGTTCTGAACTGCAAAGCATAATCATAGATAGACATAGTTCCTTGTTTAAGATTGTAAAGTTTCTCACCAGCAGAGGAATCTGTCAAGGGTTTTCCAAACACTTCACGGAAATGAGAAATGAAGGCAGAATATGTCTGAGTGACTGCACCGTGTTGCGACCAGATGGAGTCTGCCCATTTTAATGCTTTGCCGTTTAACTGTGAGATGAGGAACGCTATCTTTGCAGTATCGTTCGGGTACAGGTGCGGCTGCATCTCCAGGACCAGTTCGCACTGCAGCAGGAATCCGCTGCAGTCCTCCGCCGATCCTGAGTAGGGCGCTGGTCTGGCCATGGGACTGGCGTACACGGGTGGTGAAGGAGAACTGACGGTGCTGGCTGTGGCTACCGCTGGTGCAGGTGAGTGAGAAGAGACGGGTGATGGTGACGGTGGATTGGTGGTGAGTGTTCTCCGGAGCGCATCCACCAGCGCTTGACATGGATCAGGTTGGCTCATACTGGGTCTGCGGTGTTGGTCCGGTCTTCTGTTACGGTACACAGGAGTCAGACACAGATGTAAAAGGCAATGGGAGTTTATTGACACCAGTAGAGCATGAAGCAGTAATCAGGTAAGCAGAGATGTAACGTAGATGGATGTATGAGTAGAATGGAGATAGTTACTGTCCTTGTCCTTGGCAGATATGGAAGACGGAGAACACGCTGGAGCTGGAGATCGCTGGAGATGGGTTGAGCACTCACACACAGTAGACAGGAGACACAGAGGGAAGGAGGCACGCTGGATACAGGTAAGTCTTAAGCAGGGAGTCCGTGAGGTAAGCATTACTGAAGTATCTGTAAACGAGACCGGACATGGAGTGCTGTGTGTGTGTGCTCTAAGTAGTGCTGCTGATTAGTCTGATGATGAGGTGCAGGTGGCGGTGATTAGTATTCTGGTGATAGAGTGCGTTGTGATTGGTGAACGGTGGAGCCTGACGTGTCTGTGACAACAATACTATAAGGCATAAATAAATGTGAGAACTGTGCATTTGTATTAGAAGATGCTAATTTTGCAATAATTTATAAAGTACAAACAAAAGTTATCACATAAATGCATAAAATTATTAATTGGACATTCTGGCATTTATGTGCTGTTGACTTCCGCTTCCACAAATGGGAATTCAAAAGAGAACACATTTTCTTTGTACAGAGTTTAATTTAGGTATGGTAGAACTGTTGCAATTTTGACAATATAGAAAGTTTACAATTTAGTGTTTACTTTTTTGGTTAATTTTTAAAACAGACTGTGGCGAGCAGGGCGGGCGAGAGCCGTGAGGGAACGGCGCGAGGCCGGTGACGCGAGTGTTAATGATCGTCACCTGTGAGGCGCACCGGCCTCAAGTCCCTCACGGAGGAGCTCCGGAAGCATAAAAGGAGGAGCGACGACAGTTAAGGACGAGAGAGGACCAGGCCTGGACTTTATTTTATGTTTTATTATGTTTGTGTGGCCGGCAGACGTCCGCGAGGGTCTGCCGGCATTACTTTCGTTTTGTTCTGTTGTTTATTTTGAGATTAAAAATGAGATTTGCCGTGCGATGGCACTGGACGCTCGGTGGACGGCCCGATCCTCGACCGCCTCCTGGCGGCCGGCGATGGCTCCTCCGGTTGAGGGCAGCCGGCAGCGAGTCCCCCGTCCCCTGCTCCTCCCCTTCATGGCGGACGGCAGCAGGCTCCGGCCCACGGCGGACGGCGGCGACTCCTCCGCTCCCTCCAGGACGGCAGCCACCCCACCTCGTCCCAGGAGCACGGCATCCGGGTCTCCGTCCCACCTGTCACTAGGCTCCAGCACCACCGCCTCGGGCAGCCTCTCGCGGTCTTCCCACTCCCGCGCTGCCCGAACTCCGCAGCACCGCGATCCCCCTCAGCAGCGAGGGCTCCCAACAGCATGTCTCTCCTTCCTCCCGGGTTTCGGCACCAATGTAACACAGTTCGTAAATATGGGCAGAAGGAGGCGGGAACCGGCGAACGTTCAATGAAACTTTAATTCAAAATAAACACAGAACAAAACGAAAGTAATGCCGGCAGACCCTCGCGGACGTCTGCCGGCCACACAAACATAATAAAACATAAAATAAAGTCCAGGCCTGGTCCTCTCTCGTCCTTTAACTGTCGTCGCTCCTCCTTTTATGCCTCCGGAGCTCCTCCGTGAGGGACTCGAGGCCGGTGCGCCTCACAGGTGACGATCATTAACACTCGCGTCACCGGCCTCGCGCCGTTCCCTCACGGCTCTCGCCCGCCCTGCTCGCCACACAGACAAACTCAGAATTATTGAAGTTCATTGATTATACATAAAATTAAATAAAGGTTGAATAATCTTTGAAGTACAGTATGTAGTTATCTGCATGTCTCATCCATGGAGATGCAACAACGGAGAACAAGTTATTGGGGGTTTTGAGAACCAGAACTGACTGAACAGGTTGAAATTTAGCTATAGTGTGAGACACTTTATTAATATGCTTGCAAGTGAGGAACGCAAAAAAAGAAAAAAGAAAAAAGAAAAAGGTCAAATTCACTCATCTCGATTAATTAAGTACAAATGAACTGTATTCAGTTGTGTTGTAGGCAGAGTTCAGTACTTTATAGTCAGACTCATTTTTATGTTGAAATAATGAAGATTTCTGTGCCACCCCAGACTGGTTGCTGGCCCCTGCCTGGCCACTCCTATGAAAAAAATCCTGGCTCCGCCACTGCTGTGGTGTGCAAATAGCGCTGCAAATTCATTCACGAAGCAGAGCCTATTTTGCCGCGGTGAAGACAATGAACCCAGCAGATAACTAATTGAAAAAGCACTTTCAAGTTTAAACACAATATTTTGCAATATAGGGTTTTATGAAGCAAGCAACAAACAAAAATGGAGCGAACTACTCACCCGTTATTTGAAACAAGACATCAATTCCACACGCAGTGGCAGGCACGAAACAGTACTTTCTAGTAATAATAGGAATAAATTCAGTTGACTTGAGTGTTTTATAGATATACTTTGGGCTTTGGGTTCAGTTCCGCGTAAATTAATCATTATTTGACCGTAATTAAATCACGGAAATGAACCGGAAATCACATTAGGTGTGTTCGACATCGGCTACGGCCGGATGCAACCGATCGGTGAGAGTAGCCGTGTGCAGGCGGGGAGGAGCTGAAAACGGAGACGTGAAGTCGGACACTTTCTGCTTCCCGTAGTGACAATCACGTGGTGTTTGCATACTTTATCACAGCTGAAGTGAAATAAATGCAATGTTTGACTAATACACTGATGTTTCGGAGACATTTTCATTCAATACTTTATGTACTGCTTACAGCGTCTGTTTTTACAAGAATAAAGTTCAACATAAGCATATGTTATTTAAATGCCAATGTAGTGGGGTCTACGTTTTTTATCAGTTTTATTTTGATAAAAATAACACAATACAACATCGTGACTACATGAAAAGAGCTTTAACTGTTATAAAAACACAGATTTTTGAGCATTACTGGAACTGAAGGCGTGACAATAAACACGAAACACACGTGATCGTTGTCATGCAGTGAATCCGGCCAATCATGAAACAGCTGTGTCGTCATCAGCGCTCGTGCAGCTCCTCTTTAAGGTGTGTTCGAGCTCATGCAGCGCCGCACAGACCGATCGGCGGCTGACCTGAAGCAGTGCATGACGGTAAGAAATTTTGTCCGACTTGAGACAGCGCCAACGCCATGTGACTGTGACATATGGCTTCAAAGTACCGCGAGAGCGATTCGAGATCAGCCGCCTGAGGCAGCCAGTGCAGTTTCTCAAGAGGAGCTGCACGAGCGCTGATGACGACACAGCTGTTTCATGATTGGCCGGATTCACCCCATGACAATGATCACGTGTGTTTCGTGTTTATTGTCAAGCCTTCAGCTCGACTAATGCTCAAAAATCTGTGTTTTTATAACAGTTCATGTAGTCGCGATGTTGTATTCTGTCATGTTTATCAAAATAAAACGGATAAAAAACAAAGACCCCACTACATTGTTATTTAAATAACATATGCTTATGTTGAACTTTATTCTTGTAAAAACAGACGCTGTAAGCAGTACATAACGTTTTGAATGAAAATGTCTCTGAAACATCAGTGTATTAGTCAAATATTGCATTTATTTCACTTCAGCTCTGATAAAGTATGCAAACGCAGCGCGAGCGTCACTACGAGAAGCAGAAAGTGTCCGACTTCACGTCTCCGTTTTCAGCTCCTCCCCGCCTGCACGCGGATACTCTCGCCGATCGGTTACATCCAGCCGCAGCCGATGTCGAACACACCTTTAGAAACTGCGCTGGCTGACTCAGGCGGCTGATCTCGAATCGCTCTCGCGGTACTTTGAAGCCATACGTCACAGTCACATGGTGTCGACGCTGTCTCAAGTCGGACAAAATTTCTTACCGGCATGCACTGCTTCAAGTCAGCCGCCGATCGGTCTGTGCGTCGCTGCATGAGCTCGAACACACCTATTATCTTCTGTTTACGGCAGAAAGCTTGACGTCATCTTGTAGAAATGACTCTCGTTTGTGAAACAGGCCGTTCTAAAGAGCGCGCGACCAACAGGAAACGGTGCATTTTTGAAATGGTAATAAAAATTTATTTTTGTTTGGTTGCATGAAAACATAACGGTGTGATAGTATAAGGGTTACCAGCATTTAAAAATAACAATTTATAGCTGCTGTCACATTCAAGAAATTTTGAAGAGATTTTGCAGGGAAGAAGGTCCAAATGAAATCACAATTGAAATCACTTTCAAACCTGTTGCAGTGAATGAGATGATTTCGCGTGAACCTGAGCGAAATCTGCATTGGGAACCATTTCTCTCTCAACCGAAACTTATGATCGCACGGATTCCTAGGGAAGGGGGTTATGCGCAACAAACTTCCTTATTCTGTAAAACGGTTTGCATTGCTTCCGGTTCAGGTCTTTTGTATGCGCCTCATTGAATATAAAGCTGTTTTAGCTACTCAAGATGCCTTCAAATTACAGATCAAAATTCAGAAAAGGATAACTAATTATGTATCTCTCTTTACAACAGAGCTAATAGCAATTTTATTTATGGGTGGAGGAAGTTAAGCCTTCAAGGGTAGTAATTTGTTCTGATTCTTTGTCAGCTTTAAATATTAGTGAACAATCAACATCAAGAAAGGACTTAATCTATGAGGTACTTATAAATCTGTTTAGGATTCAGGAAATGGGTAGTCCTGAGGTTCCTATGGGTACCTGCACATGTACGAGTACAAGGAAATGAAATAGGAGGTGAACTGGCCAAACGTGCAATGAAACATATGAACATTGAGGTACAACTTGCACTAAGCAGAAATAAAAGGAAGAATGAAAGAACTCATGAATATAAAGTGGCAGGAAATGTGGGACAAGGATTTAAAGGGAAGACACTTAGTATCCAAAAACAAGTTGGCAAAGGGAGAATATGCTTTAACAATAGAAAAGAAGACAATTATTACTCGACTAAGAATAGGACATTCTGGTTTAAATCATTCAAACATCAGTCAGGATTATGTACTTCACTATATATGTTTCACTATATCAAATCTTTTAAGTTGTGCCTCAGGACAGACAAGTATTATAAGAGAAGTTCTTAGTTTTCTGAAGATAACAAGATTAGAAATTGAGAATTTAGATTTTCATATCAATACTATCTTTTTTCTCTCTCTCTCTCATCCTTCACGTTAATGCTTCACACTCCAGCCCAGTTGGTGGCGGCAATACACCATAAGTTGGCTTGTCAACTGCCAATCTTACAAGAAGAAGAAGAAGATGCCTTCAAAGGAGCAACCAAATATGAGCATAACCGACGTCCATCGCATGCAGATTGATATCTAAAAGATTATTTTATTTTTCCTACTAACTTTTGGATATTAAAATTTAATAAAATACCAACAATAAAAACTAGCAAGCTAGGCTAGCTGATTACCTTAAAAGTCAATAGATATTGCCATTCATACTGCTGTGAACACTTTCTCCGACAAGCCGATGCGATAAGACCTGTTTTCCTGACATAAAGCCTATGACTGGATTGATTCCACGGCGAATTTCACACCAAACTCTGAAGCTGTTGACAAGGACTTTATTCAAGTTTTTAAAGGCAAAGTTTATTCATATAGGCTACTACATTTTATAGGCTACACAAAGGTAATATAAAGTGATTTACATAAAAGGACTTCAAAATAATCACAAAATAGCTAATCATAACAGATACGTAAGAAATACAGTAGAAAATAAAATAGATTTCAAATGTATAAAAAAACAAAAATATATATGGCAATAGTCTACAAAGCAAGAGGGAAAGCAGATACTGACAAGGTATGTTAATTTAACGTAATCTAATCACAATTATCGAATGTCTGTTCTCAAGACAGGACATAAAAACACACTTCTCACTCATAGGCCTAAGAGCCCTGGCAGACAACACGGCAATATCTGAATCAATATACAGTAGATGGAAGGAAGTGCAGTATCTTCCGATGTAGTCGAGTGTGTACAAGGGCCATGGGAGTTTTGGGCTGGATTGGGTCAATTTACACTTACGACTATGGACTTGCATTAATGAAACAAAGAAAAGAAGACACTGGATTGAGATAACACAGACAAGCACACATTCATTTACCATGCCAGTCTCGCTGGCTCTGTTAATACTAGTAGATTTAGCGTTCATTCAGTCTAAATGAGCATCTCCACATAAAAGTGGCATCTGTCTTTACATCCCTCGTCTCTTCCTGTGGTAATTAGCACCCATCGAGATGGCAGTTTGAAAATCGGCAGCTCTTTAAACCCCTGTCCTTGTTTGACACTTCCTATCAGCCTTCTCTTTTGTCGGCTTTGTGTTTATTGTTCCCCATTTGCAGACACAGACATAATGGGGGTCCCAACAGGGGGCCTTCACCTGTGAAAGGGACCCCCGACGGTTTGCGCACCACTCAAACTCAGTCTGAATGTGTGGCCACAAACCACACAGCTTGAATTACATTCTTTATCACCACCCCTTCCATTTGTCTGTTTTCCCTCTGTTTTGAAAACACATTCATCTTTTTCTTGTCCAGTGTTTTTCTCTACTCACAGAGGGTCTAATGACGGACTAATTCGAAAGGGAGAAAAAACTGGCCGTCATTGCACAAAGAGACTCGCCCGTTTACTCATCAAGCACATGCGCTTTTCCTATAATTGTACCTCCACAGGGGTTGTGCCTGGTGGTTTAGGTCCGCGTTTCTTGCAAGCTGAACGAAAGGGCAGTAAATGGAGGTGAGAAGTGAGAGTCCAAACAGTCCGACGCATGACAAACTTTCACTTCCCTTTCCTGCTCGCCGTTTCTGCTTTTTAGCAAGCATGCTTCTTGTTATCTAAAATTTTACAGAGATAATGGATGGTTTGATTTTTGGTTTCCCAAACCAATTTTTTTTTTTATTTTTTTTTTTATTGCTGTGTGAATTGATTCAATTGATGTTTTGTTCTGTTGAATGAAAGTCTTTCAGATAATTCACTGCATGAATAATTAACATGCCCACTAAGTAGGAAAGGTTGTCAAAATGGGCATTGAATGTTAGCATGTTTAAAAATGACAAAAAATGTCTGAAGGTTATTTAAAGAGAGATTTAAAGTTTGGTGTGATGGATGGATGGATGGATGGATGGATGGATAGACAGTCATTTGTATTATTTGTTTAATAGAATATTAGAATTGCTGTATATGTATTGATCAATTGATCAGGTGATTGATCAAGTGATTGGTCAACCTCTACAGATGCTGGTGAAACAGAGGGAAACCCAGAGACAGATTCAGAACGCAGAGACTGAGAAACAACTACAACAGGCTCTGAGTCAAGTGACTGACATCAGCAAAGCTCTGGAAGAGATACGACTCTGTTACCAAAACCAGGTGAGTGTGTCAGTGTATCTGCACATGATAGAGGTTTTGTGTCGGAGACAAGATGTTGTGATGATTATGTGGGTGGCAAACGTTTGACTCCAGCTCATGAAGTTACCCAATCCAGTTTCCCCTGTTCTTTACATCATGTGCAAATAAATAACAGCTGTGCATTAAAAAAATCATTACATATTTTTATTTATTAAAAAAAATAGCTTTAATGGTGTCTTTTTCTAATTTGACACAATATAGATGTCACAGACAGCAGCTGAGGATCTCAATGCTCTGACAGATCTGACTGCAGTAAGAACAAAGCTGGAGATCAGCGAGAAAGAGAGGAGCGAGATTGAGTCTCAGCTGAGAGACTCACAGCAATCTGTTACTGCACTTCAGAAGGAAAGTAGGTCTTATTTGAATAAATATCTACATTATAATGCTGAAAAAGTACCTTCGATTTCATGAAAGGGTCCCCAAATGAAAAGACAAAAAACACATGAGATCTCAAATGTTTCACCAAGACATCAGTGAGTTGAAATGGAGGCAGTTAGAGACTTTTGCTCTCTTGCTACTCAGATTTTTCACCTGAGTAAAGGCCCATGTCATCTCACATTTGTCTCCTCATAAGTTTCAGAAGAGATCTCAACAATGTCTCATACTCAAATTGGCAGGTTCTTACCAAATAATTTTTTTTATGGAATTTTTGGAGAAACATCTGAGACAATTTGAGAAATATAAGTTGATGCTTACATTAAACATGTTTGAGACATCTGTCATGTATCCAGAGCTTTGAAAGAGCCATTGCTGAGCAATTGAATTTCCCATCGCTGTAAACCCAAACACTGCCATAAACCAAATTAAATGAGTTTATTTAGCTAAAATATTACTGAAAGTTCATTGTACTTAATAGAAAAAGTTAAATGAACTCAGTAACTGATTTTATTAAGCTAAACTTAAACAAAATGAGTGCAGTAGAGTTTTAGTTCCCAGCATGCTTTGCATCAGAATGCGTAAGGAGAATTAATGTTGAAATTAGGTGTTCTTTTGTGTTTTTGCACAATATTAGGGCCATTAACGAATATGTTTTTTAAAAGTGTAAAAAAAATCATAATGGAGATATAATTAATTTTGAAGTTTTATTAAGTGTTAACAGTGAGATTGTGTTTTTTTTACATAATCAATTAACACTGCTTTTGTCATTTTTTACAAGACGGACAAAATTTGTCACCAAAAAAGTCATTCGGTTTAACCAAAATTTCGGTTTTACCACATGACACTGAATGAAAATGTTTTCAAACAGTGCTAACAGACTGATATCTAGCTAACTAGCAAAAGGACAATCAAACATTTTATATTTAGTACAAGTTTTTAAAATATTACGACATTTTTCATGTTTTATTGCGGTTGTACCGAATGACCTGATGTTTCGCGCCAGTGTATGGAGTGTGACGTCTGATCCCCGGGTGTCATGGCACATCAGCGCCGGGGGCGGGGTTTGGGGTGTGTGTGTGATGGCTTGTTATGCTGGCTGTTGTCGCCATTAAAGCAAGTGTTAACCATCCTCTCGAGTCGGCGATTCATTGTGTCTCATCTACACACTGGCGTGGTGGCAGCGTTACCGAATCCACTCCTTAAATGTATTCTTTGAGCTCACTTGAGATCAGTTCACGTGAGTGCATATAAACTTGCAGCGGATTATCTTTGCCGAAGAGACGCAAGCCGTAACTATGGCGAACACACACAGAGCGCCGAAGCAGTGGTGCCTCACTAAAGTCGAGACAGTGAACTCCTTTGAGAACTGGCGTCAGAACCTCGTTTATACACTATCACTGGACACTGAATTTGCCCCGTTTTTAATGGACGGTGTGCACTGGGAAAAGAAGACGGGGGCGTCGCCATATAGGGGTTTCACGGATGATAACGAGGAAATTCCTGCAGCTCAACGACGCACGCGCCAACAAAAGGTTAGCATGCTTGAGCTTATGCTGGGGCAGATCGCTAATTACTGTCCAGTCATATCCCGCAATACTATTGTTAAGAATTCCACTTGCATTGACCATATATGGCAAGTAATCAGGCTACACTTCGGATTTCAGTCCACTGGCGCTCATTTCATTGACTTTGCTGCTATTAAACTAGAGCCTAATGAGGGTCCGGAGGACTTATACCAGAGACTAATGGATTTTGTTGAAGACAATTTACTCCGCAAAGACTCTGGCATTACTCATGGAGGCGCACCCGTTGTGGAGGATGAAGAACTCTCCCCCACAATAGAAAATATCATTGTTCTCACATGGCTTCGACTTATACACAACGAGCTGCCGAAACTCGTAAAGCAGAGGTACGGCACTGAATTACGGTCACGCACTCTGGCGTCTATAATACCAGAGATATCCCAAGCCCTCAGCTCATTACTGGATGAACTTCAGTCGTCAGAGGATGCCAGAACTATGCGCACTGCGGTGTCCAGCCTCCCAAGGCAGAGACTGACGTCTCTGGGTCGATCCAGGAAGTCGTGTCCACTGTGTAAAGAGGCTCACAGACCAGATAATCATTTTCTCAGTAAATGCCCCTTTCTGCCTCCTCACGACAGAGCATTCATTGCTAAAGCACGGCAAGTGGCAGGCTCGTCAGGTCACACAGAGGGTGAATCTGATGATGGCAACGATGACTCCGTGTGCTGCCCAATGGCAGTGCAGCGCGTTCGTATCATGCAGTCGCCATGCCTTGATGCTTTCCATAGTTATGCCCCAGTCAGACTGACCATCGACAGTGGTGCTACAGGAAACATGATAAGAGCAGCTTGTGCCAGCAGACTGGGTCTTAAGGTCACCAGCAGTACTCAGTCAGCTCACCAGGCAGATGGCTCTTCACCCTTAAAGGTTGTTGGGGAAACACACACCCATTTTCACAGAGATGGACATGAGCTTTACTTTGAAGGGCTTGTCGTAGAAAATTTAGACTATGATATTCTCGCTGGCATACCGTTTATGGAATGTAATGACATCTCCATCCACCCTGCTAGACACCAGGTCTGTGTAGGGTCCAACACATACGAGTATGGTGCCAGACGGACGGAGGGGGATACTCACGCTGTCAGGCGAGCTCATGTCCTCCGTGCTACGTCATCTCATACTGTTTGGCCTGGTGACTTTGTTGAGCTTGAACTTCCAGGCGAGCTGGCGAACATTAGCGAGGAGCTCGCTGTTGAGCCACATGATGCCTCTACACAGTGGCTTGCACCTGCCCTGTATAAAGGAATATCCGGTAGAATCAGAATTCCCAATTTGACTAACACACCGCAGGGTATTAAGAGAAATGATCATGTGTGCCGCATTCGCATGACTTATGTCCCAGAGCCACTACTCAAACAGGCTCCGTCTGCGGCCCCAAAGACATTAGCCCCTAACTCCAGTCTGACACTGTTTTCTGACCTCGTCTCATTAGACCCAGACAGCATAATGACTCCAGCCATCAGAGACAAATTTCGGGAAGTCCACAGGGAATTCGATGAGGTTTTCAAGCCGCAGTTTAGGGGTTATAATGGCGCTGCTGGCCCCTTCCAGGCTAGAGTAAACATGGGTCCCGTCCAACCACCTCAACGGAAAGGTAGAGTTCTGCAGTACTCGAGAGGCCAGTTACAAGAACTACAGGCTCAATTCGACATGTTAGAACAGATGGGCATCTTTCAAAAACCTGAGGACGTTGGCGTTGCGGTTGAGTATGTCAATCCATCATTTCTTGTCAAAAAGCCGAATGGGGGATTTCGTCTTGTGACAGCATTCACTGATGTAGGACGGTACAGCAAACCTCAGCCATCGCTCATGCCAAACGTCGATGCCACTTTGCGTCAGATAGCTCAGTGGAGATATATTGTTGCAACCGACCTCACAAAGGCGTTCTATCAGATACCCCTTTCGAAGGACTCCATGAAGTACTGTGGAGTAGTTACGCCATTCAAGGGAATCCGGGTGTATGCCAGATGTGCTATGGGTATGCCTGGATCAGAAACTGCCTTGGAAGAATTGACCTGTCGGGTTCTTGGTGAATGAATTCAACAGGGACTAGTAGCCAAAGTTGCCGACGACCTGTACTGTGGTGCTGACAACTTTGAAGAGCTGCTTGTGGTTTGGAGAAGAGTCTTAACGGCCCTCCAGGCATGCAACCTATGTTTATCCCCTGTAAAGACAGTTGTTGCTCCCGCACAGACCAACATCCTGGGATGGGTGTGGAACCAAGGCACCATCAGCGCTAGTCCACATCGCATTGCCACACTAGCCTCATGCACCCCCCCTACTTGCGTTAGTGGCCTGAGATCTTTTATTGGTGCTTATAAAGTCTTAGCGCGTGTACTTAAAGGCTGTGCATCCATCCTTGCCCCCCTTGATGACATGGTTGCTGGGTGTGAGTCAAAAACTGCAATTGTGTGGTCAGATGAGCTTCTCCAATGTTTTCACAGGGCTCAGCAGACATTATCCAATAACTGTGCGGTGACAATACCGCGACCTGACGACCAGCTTTGGATCATCACTGGGTGATCGTCCACAAGGCCTGCTCTCAGGGACCCAGGCCTTGGTGCAACAATGTACGTTACACGTGACGGGACATTACTGGTGGCTGGCTACTTTAGTGCTAAACTTCGCAAAAATCTGATCAATTGGCTCCCGTGTGAAATCGAAGCTCTAGCTATAGCTGCTGCATTAAAGCACTTTGGTCCATTTATCATCCAGTCTGCACAGAAAGCGTGTGTCCTCACTGACAGCAAACCATGTGTGCAAGCTTTCGAGAAGTTATGTAGGTGCGAGTTCTCTGCAAGTCCACGAGTCACCACTTTCTTGTCAACTGCAAGCCGCTTCCAGGTTTCTGTCCGCCATGTCGCTGGAGTCGCTATTCTTCCTTCAGATTATGCTAGTCGCAATGCTGTAGAGTGCAACAACCCCACGTGTCAGGTGTGTGGCTTTGTCCAGGATTGCATGGCCTCGTTTGTGCGCCGTTCTGATGTTGTTAACATTATGCAGGGTGCACGTCCGGACCTTCGTAGGGTGTGCGCACATCTTCGCAAGGTACACGCCCCTCCAAAAGAGTAACCAATGCCAAAGATGTGAAACGCTATTTGAACATTACCACTTTGGCCAAAGATGGGCTCTTAATCGTATGCCGTCATACACCACTGGTGAGCTCCTCCGAATGCATTGTTGTTCCAAGGAATGTGTTGCATGGCTTGCTTATGTCATTGCACATCAGATTGAATCACCCTTCTGCGCATCAGTTGAGACTTGTGGTCAGCCGTTACTTCTATGCATTGGATTTGGAGGCAGCTATCCAACATACCAGTAGGGGTTGCCATCAATGTGCCGCATTGGCAAAGTCCCCCTCGTTTGCGGTGGAACAGTCCAGTTGTGACCCACCTGAGGCTGTGGGGTCCTCCTTTGCGGCTGATGTGTTAAAACACGTACGTCAGCTCATCCTAGTTGTTCGTGAATGTGTGACATACTTCACGGCTGCCCTTCTAATCGCAGATGAGCGCAAAGAGACGTTGCGGGATGGTATCATAAGCCTGTGCATCAGCCTCCGTCCACTCGATGGTCCGTTGGCTGTGGTCAGGACTGACCCAGTGCCTGGATTCGCAGCATTGACAAATGACGAGGTGCTCGCTCAGCACAGGTTGGCCATCGAGGTGGGCGAAGCCAAAAGTGTCAACAAAAACCCTGTTGCTGAAAAGGCCATTCAGGAGCTGCAGGGTGAGGTTTTGCGCTTGGAACCACACTGTCAGGTTGTCACTCCCCTTCTTTTGTCTGTGGCTGTTGCTCAGTTAAACAGCCGTATCAGATCACGTGGCATGTCAGCCCGGGAGATGCTGTTACAACGTGACCAGTTCTCTCTCAAACAGTTACCAGTCCATGATCAGGAGTTAATTACTCTACAGCACGCACAACGTCTGGCGAATCATCCCCACAGCAGTAAGGCCAAATCACCATCGAATCAGTTCGCAGCATGCCCAGATGTTGGCCCTGGTGATCTAGTGTACTTGTATAGTGATCGGAACAAGTCCCAGGCACGAAGTCGGTATCTGGTGCTAAATACTGACGGGGCATGGTGCAACATTCAAAAGTTCACTGGCTCTCAACTTTGACGTGGATCGTATAGGGTCAGACTGAGTGACTGTTACAAAGTTGAGTCTATCCCTGAGCAAACGGTGCCTATTGAAGATGATGCAAACTCCGAGAGTGAAGATCTGGGTGCGAGCTCTCCTCCACCGGTTCCTGACATTCCTCTGGCAATAGCTGAGCCAGCATCATCACCCGTCGGGCCTGTTAGCAGCACAAGTAGCCTATGCGAGAGCTGGAGTGCATCCCCGTCAAAGCTGCATGTCCCGATGCCGACCCCTCGGCGGTCTGGTCGTCTCCGTCGTCTCCCGGTCAAGCTGATGGACTACGAGCTGCAATAGGCATGCAGCCTTACCTTGTATCCTTTGTTGGGTGTTGGGGGGGGGAAAGTTTTTTTACATACATTTGTGTTTGTGATGTTCTCTGATAGCCTGCTAGGCTGTTCTGAATAGTTGATTGTGACATGTTGTTTCTTGTTGCCACACATTGCTATCCTGGTTACCCCACTGTGTTTCACAGGTAAGCAGTCACTGTAGGAGAAGGAGTGTGTTTTACGGAAAATGGGTGGCGCCAGTGTATGGAGTGTGACGTCTGATCCCCGGGTGTGATGGCATGTTAGCGCCGGGGGCGGGGTTTGGGGTGTGTGTGTGATGGCTTGTTATGCTGGCTGTTGTCGTCATTAAAGCAAGTGTTAACCAGCCTCTCTAGTCGGCGATTCATTGTGTCTCATCTACACACTGGCGTCGGGACATGCGTATGAGCAAGTGAAAACATGAAATATTAACAAATAGTTAAGAGAGAGTTAGTTACTTTACTTCACGACCATGTGGTCCTTTGCAGATGTTTGAATGATGTCACATCCTGTCACATGATACTGACCGCATAACTAGATCAAAAATGGTCCCTTTATATTGGTTACTCCGAATGACATCAATGAAATTTATTTTTCCGGACATTCTTTCTCATAACAAAGCAATGACTTCTACACCTAATTTTAATACCATTTTGCACTATGTTGATATATGATGTTATAAAATCATGCCAGAATAAAAAATATATACATTTATTACATTTTAAGATAATTTAATCACAAATTAAATGGCTGTATTGGCGTTTTAATGTTAAACCGAATGACCTTTTGACACTTCAAAACCTTAAAAATACCTTTATTTGTAGCAAAATATAATTAAAATCTTTTGGATGTCATATCTGTTTTTTATTATTATTAAGGCCTTTGGATAAAAAATTACCCATAACGTCATTGACCCATTAATATATTCACTAACACATTAGATGTGTTAGTGAAACTTCTGTTATGTTGGGATTTATAGGGGATTCTGTTATGTTGCAGTTTTTAATGTTAACTTTGTGGTGAACAGTAGAGCCTGTGATTAGGTCAATGATGGACTGCATAATTTAAAGACTGCTGCATGCATCCACATGTATAGTGTTAATTTCTTTGCTAATTATATTATTATGTAAGTTAAAATAAAGTGAGAGTAGCACATGCAAGTGTGCTATTGCTAGCTAGCAGCTAATTGTAAAAAATTGGAGTTAATGACATTTAAATCAATTGAATGACTTAGCTTAGTTAACATTTTAGTTATATTGCATTTGGCATGTTTGTGTAGTAAAAATCCACATTTTTAAGTTCTACTAACTTAGTCTTGGAGCTTGTTAACTTCTGCCAATTTATTAGGGTTTACAGTGTTCTATAGTGCTATATTTTGTTGAACAGACTGAATTTTATTTATAAAAAAAATTGATATTTTAATTTGAATGTTTATTTTTAAACTAGTCAAGGTGCTTCAGGATAAACTGAGAGAAATGGAGCAAATTCCTTCAATCCAATATGACCAATCGAAAGAGGTGAATGAAAATCCAGCTGGTCCACCATCACTGCTGCCACTTCCTCCTCCACCTCCTCCACCACCTCCACCTCCACCTCCTCCTCCATCTTCAGCTGTCACCGAGTGAGTCTTCAATACCTTTTGATATTGAGATATTCCAAACATAAAAATACATTACTGCATATACAACATAAATGCTTCAAAATATTATTAATGGCAAATCAATTGTATATTTAGCCCACTGAAGGCCTTGAGGAATAGAAAAAAGGGAGGAGACAGCACCACTCAAACTGCGAGTAAGACAATCCTACCTTATGTTCGACTATGTGATTCCAGAAAGAAAGATGCAAAATCATCATGGCAGACAGGAAGAAACAATAGAGTAATTTAGAAGTTGACATTGAATCAAGGAAAGTAAACCCTGCTCTTCCATCCTCAATGAATACTGTGTTGATTTTCTCACAGAACCCGCAATTACGGAGGACATGAAGTCCAGAGCTGTGGATGAAATGATGGAAAGAATCAAGAAAGGCATTGTTCTTAAACCTGTTCTCAAACCACCACAGGTGGGTCTGTCACAGTTGAATTCTAACATGTTTTGCGTAAATAAATAGTGCAGAGCAAGGCACCATCTGTATGACAATAATCAAACGTGTGAAAGAAAATGAAACCGTATGAGAATGTGCACAACAAATATACAGTAGGACAATCATTTCAATTATATACTAAAATACACCTTTTTTTTTAAAGATAATATGCCTTAAATATTGTGCTTGATTGTGCCAGTGCCAATGGAGACGTTTAATTTTGATAGAAGTACAAACTGAAATATTTGACATTTGGTTTCTCTGCTCTATAGGCTGTAACAGAGGATGAAACTGCATGGAAGGTTAGTGATACTACACTATTTTAGATTGTTTTTCTGCAATTGCACATTATAATGGTCTTTCAGGTCATCCTGTAACGTACAGTGCCGTTGAGAACTATTGAATTTTAAAGAATGAAGAGGTTTTCTATTTTCTCTCTCTGTGAAACTAGTTCATACCTAACCACTTGCTACATTGCTTGTGAATTATATGTTCACAATGTAGCCTAACTGTTCAGAAATGACAAAATATTATTAATTTAAAATATTGACATTTGTATAACAGGAGCAGAGGTCTGAGAACCGGAAGTCAGCTGTGCTGGAATTACAGGGGATGCTGGTAAAATAATATATTTTAAAACCTGAACTACTGTATGATTACAACAGCAACTGTTATTAGTCAGGCTATAGCTGTTTGCAAGGTCAAAAATGAAATATACTAGTGGTTAAACATAGTTTATATACTTTCAAATAGGAAATAAAATCTGGGATTAAACTGACTATTGATTAAAAAGTCCACATACACACATTTGATGCATCAGTTAAAATTTCCATGGTTAGTATGATTTTTTTCATGTTTATTTTAAAGGAAGTCTCATCAAGGCTGCATTTATTTGATAAAAAATACAGTCAAAAATTATTAAATATTATTACAAATTAAAATAAATGTCTTCTGTTTTAATATAATTTATTTCTATGATGTAAAGCTGAATTTTCAGCATCATTACTCCAGTCTGATTCTTGAGAAATCATTCTAATATGCTGATTTTCTGCTCAAAAACATTTCTTATAATTATTATCAGTATTAAAAAGAGTTGTGCTGCTCTTTTAATATTTTTGTGGAAACCGTGATGCATTTTTTCAGGATTGTAAGATGAATAGAAAGTTCAAAAGAACAGAATTTGTTTGAAAAATCTCTACATTATAAATGTCTTTACTGTCACTTTTATTCAGTTCTTCATCCTTGCTGAATAAAAGTATTTTTGTTTCCTTAAAAAAAATCTTACTGACCCCTATGGAAGTAAATTAATGCCAAATGTTTTCGAAATAAAAAGCTTGTTGAATTGCACTAATTGAAAAAAAATATGCATTACATTAGCTGTGTTTGCATTTAGATGCATTGTATTTTTAAGGCTTGAATTTTTATGGGCTGAAATTCAACATGGTTGTATATTTAGCTGTGAATATTTCACACACATTTTCATTATTAAAAATTCAATAATTTATTTTCACCTTTCAGATTTCACTTCCAAAATATTCATTTTGTTTAAAAATACAATCTATAAAATTCGACTAGCAATTTTCAGTCCATTTTATTTCGCTTTACAAATTCGCTTCCACAAATTCAGTGGTTCAAATTCGGCAGAAAATTCAACATTTCACATCCGGGAACTGCAGGAAAAGCAGTAGAGTACCGATGCATGATCTCTATCTGCTGTTAGTCTTCTTCGCCAGCAGGTGCCGCTAGCGGCTGTGTTAAGACCAGATCACGGCTAGTAAGTCATCATTCATTCATTCATAAAAACGGATTTACAGAAATGGAGCAAGCGTAAGTGAATGTGTGATGATTATCAGGGCCAGTATAAATGCAGAAAAGCTGATAAAGACACAAAAGCTGCATTTATGTTTAATTCAGTGTCTTTATGGTTACCTGTGTAGTCTACATAAGCAGCTTTCTCTACAGTGAACGAGATTATAACGTTATTGCCCGATGCTGGTGTACAGATCAAACGTTAAATCTGAGGTAGATATATATTTCTCTCTGTTTAGTTTCCTTAACTTTATATCCCAGCGCTGTGTTGTAATACTAGGGTTTCCCTCATCCGTCATAGGATTCCCCTGCCATCAGGACATATAAAACACTTAACACAGCTTAATGGACTCGTACAGTGATATAAAAGATCATTTGTGATGTAAGTTACTATATAGGCTCCAAGAAAGCAGATACTGGCATAAAGTTGATTTGACGCTGAACGTTTGATATTCGCAAATTTAGGGACCGTCTCTAAAGTTACGACATTGGTATTCACGTTTCTACCTTCAATAGCGTTTAAAGAGAATGATTCACAGTCACAAAACCAACTGTAAAGTGTTCATCTAGGTCTCAGGTATAATGCAAACCTTTTAGATTTTTGATGTTTATTAAAATTAAAGGTAACACTTGAACTAGTTAATATGAACTAACAATGAACTGCACTTCTGCAGCACTTATTAATCTTTGTTAATGTTAATTCCAGCATTTACTCTTACATTATTAAAATCAAGAGTTGTATTTGTTAACATTAGTTAATGCACTGTGAACTAACATGAACAATGAACTGCTACATTTTTATTAACGTTAACAAAGATTACCAAATGCAGTAACAAATGTTGGCTATTGCTCATGGATAGTTCACGTTAGTAAATACATTATGAACCTTATTGTAAAGTGTTTCCAAATATACTGTCAAATAAAATTGCTATGTATTTCACTACTGTATGGGATCATACAAAAAAATGCCATAATTTAAATCTCAATAGCATGTGATGAGTATGATTTACAGTCACAAAACCAACTGTAAAGTGTTCTAGGTGTCAGGTCGAACAGTGATTCAAGTCATTCTCTTTAAATGCTATTGAAGGAAGAAACGTGAATAACAATGTTGTAACATTAGAGACGGTCCCTAAATTTGCGAATATCAAACGTTCAGCGTCAAAACAACTTTATACCAGTATCTGCTTTCTTGGAGCCTATATAGTATAACCTACATCACAAATTATCTTTTATATCACTGTACGAGTCCATTAAGCTGTGTTAAATGTTTTATATGTCCTGATGGCAGGGGAATCCTATGAAGTATGAGGGAAACCCTAGTATTACAACACAGCGCTGGGATATAAAGTTAAGGAAACTAAACAGAGAGAAATATATATCTACCTCAGATTTAACGTTTGATGTACACCAGCATCGGGCAATAACGTTATAATCTCGTTCACTGTAGAGAAAGCTGCTTATGTAGACTACACAAGTAACCATAAAGACACTGAATTAAACATAAATGCAGCTTTTGTGTCTTTATCAGCTTTTCTGCATTTATACTGGCCCTGATAATCATCACACATTCACTTATGCTTGCTCCATTTCTGTAAATCCGTTTTTATGAATGAATGAATGATGACTTACTAGTGAGCTGGTCTTAAACAGCCGCTAGCGGCACCTGCTGGCGAAGAAGACTAACAGCAGATAGAGATCATGCATCGGTACCGGGTGTGCCTCATACGTCCTGAAAAGTGAAGCTGCGGGCTCTTTGATCGCCCCCTGGAGGCTGGATGCAGTACAGGTCATAAACCCCGCCCGCTCAATGCAGACGAATGAGACTTAAGTTAAAACATAAAAATAAATTATGCTTCAAATAAAATTTTCTGAAAGATGGTTCTGGTCATTTAAGGTAGTTGTTATCGCGCTGATTTATATTCAATTGTTCGTTTTTGTGATAAGTTTGATTTTAGCTAGCAATTTGGTGCTATAGAAACGGGGCATGTCGTCGTGATTCACAGTTGATTGACAGCTTCTCTGAGGACTGTCGGTGCTTCGAGGGGAGATTGAAGATATATAACTAACTATTAATTTTCAATTTCTGTGTTATTTCACACAGACAAAATGAGCTGTTCAGCAGTAAACTGTACTAACCGACCTACAGGATCTGACGGATATCTGAGCTTTTCTCGGTAACGTTAAATGTGGGCTTCATAAGCTAATTAATAAATGTTATTAGTTAAGATAACACGCATAATGTTAACCGTGACGGGAAAAAAGCAGGTGATCATTATCTGGCAGTTACTAATTATTTTTATGGATATAAAATAATAATTAGCAGGATAAAACTAATGATAGCCTACTCTAATTAATTATAGAGCACTGTCTACAGCAATCGATTTCCTATAACGTTAGTTTAAACCTTTTATTTAAAATGGCAGGACCGTTTCTGACATTTTAGAGTCGTTTCTAGTGGCATATTATATTGAGTTTATCTACTGAATTTGCTGTTTCAAAAATATTATTGCTCTAGAAACAGAATAGCCTATTATTTTATAGGTAGAATTTTAAATTACGTATAATTTATATAGCCTATTTAAAATACATCAATGATGACGCAGTCATCTGGGCGGAAGTTTGATACCGCGACTCCGCCTCTGGGCTCCACTGACGATTCCTTCTGCGCATGCCCAGGTTCCAAACTGACGTTTTTGCGTAATGTGTCAGCGCCCATCAGCGTGCGTTTTGGCTTCAGTTCAATACAATGGAAGGAAGCGGCGTCGCGTCGTCCATCTTTTTTTACAGTCTATGATCGGTACTCTACTGCTTTTCCTGCAGTTCCCGGATGTGAAATGTTGAATTTTCTGCCGAATTTGAACCACTGAATTTGTGGAAGCGAATTTGTAAAGCGAAATAAAATGGACTGAAAATTGCTAGTCGAATTTTATAGGTTGTATTTTTAAACAGAATGAATATTTTGGAAGTGAAATCTGAAAGGTGAAAATAAATTATTGAATTTTTAATAATGAAAATGTGTGTGAAATATTTTTAATTGAAATATTCACAGCTAAATATACAACCATGTTGAATTTCAGCCCATAAAAATTCAAGCCTTAAAAATACAATGCATCTAAATGCAAACACAGCTAATGTAATGCATATTTTTTTTCAATTAGTGCAATTCAACAAGCTTTTTATTTCGAAAACATTTGGCATTAAATTACTTCCATAGACCCCAACCTTTTGAACTGTACTTGTAGCAAACATCATAAGCTAATAAACTATACTGTGATTTATTAAATATTGGTACGTTTAATCATAGTACTGTTTGTATTCATTTTATAAAAGGGTCATGTGTTGGTGATTTTATGATGGCTTATTGTATTAATGTAACTTTATTGGCTGGTTCTCCTCAGGTTTCCATGAGGAGGCCTGGCCCTCGAAGGGTGGAATCGAAACGCTTCAGCCGTAATGTTGGGGAGGCGGAGCTTCAGATGGTGCTTCAGAGAAGGAGGCGGGCCATGGGGGACGAAAAAGGGACCCCGCCTCCTCCAACTAAACCCAAAGGTACCGTCTCTTCCTTTACTCCATCACAGAAGTTTAACATCACAGACACCAACAAAGAATGTATGGGATATGATACGAAAGATGACAAATAAGGAAGGAGGATTACAAATACAATCAAGATACTTTGCTAACAACGAAACGGGATATTGCTAATAAATTGGCAGAGACATTTGAGTGAAATTCATCATTAGAAAACGGTCTTCCCAGATTTAAAGAAATGGAAATAAAGCAGGAACGGAAAAAACTTAATTTCTCCTCTGATATTGCTGAATTGTATAACCATGTTTTACCATGGAGGAACTTTTGAAAGCCATAAAACACTCCAATGACACTGCCGTTGGACCTGACAAAATTCACTATCAGTTTTTGAAACATCTACCCTATAGTGTATTATTGATTCTACTGGAATATTTCAATAATATCTGGAAATCAGGGGCCGTATTCACAAAACATCTTAAGGCTAAAAGTAGCTCCTAACTTGCCGATTTAGGAGAAACTCTTAAAAATAATGGGCGTGTCAGTCCTAATTTTAGGAGTCCTAAATCTTTGCTCTAAGAGTATTTCACAAAGCATTTTAGCGCTAAAACTAGCTCCTAAGTCTGTGAAACGTTAGGAGTAGTCAAGAGGACTCCTAAGTCACTAAAACTAAATCACAAACAGTCCTAAACCACCCAAAGACACTGTACACCATTGAGGGAATAGCAATAGAGCCTTGGGTGCTGAACCTTTTCTTCATAAATGCAATACAATTTGATTTATGAATTTGAATCTACGATGAGACGCCACAAAAAATCTTTAACAAATAAATAAATATTGTCTGATTACCTGTGCCAGTGGTTTTCATGAGTTTACACTTACAAATGAATGAATAGAGTAAAAAAATATATATATAATAAGTGTATTTGGTGTGCTGTCCAAGGGGATCGGGGGCTCCGAGCTTGAAATTTAGCCCAAAACCAAAGTTCTCCCTGTATCCCCAGCCGAGAGAGGAGCGGGGTGGCGCAGGGATGCAGAAAACCGTCGAAGTAACTATAAGTGAGTCGGCTCTCGTCTGTGTATATATTCCTCCTCTCGAGCTGATTAGAAAGACCGTTTGAATGTGTTTCTCCCAAACTTTGTTTATAAAACATAATTTGTCGCTTGAATTCTGCATTCTCTTGAGATGCAGACATCCAAGAGGCGGACAATTAACTGTATATACTAGTTTAATTAGTGACACTTAGCCTACATTTTAAAACCTTTATGGCTACAATGTGGCAACATTTTATTTTGACTATGGCAACATTTTTATTAAAAAATATTTATTTGAATAGGGCAACATTTGTATTTTAAAACCTTTATTTTAATGTGGAAACATGACACCTCATTCTACAATATTTCTATGATTAAATCGCTGACTCCTCCCCCATCAGCCAATCACTGTGTGTCTATTCCATAGCAACAAGGTCAACCCCGCACTTACTCTTAGCTTAAGACTTCAGTCAATTCCTTAGTAAAAGTTTGTCTCAGCAGCTTTGTGAATAGGTTTTAAGAGAAAACTTTTACTGCTATTTAGGAGAACTCTTAGTGGTAAGATAAAATGTTTTGTGAATACGGCCCCATTGCCTGGAAAGAGGCAATAATTATACCAATACCTAAACCTGGAAAAGACCATACTGACTCAAATAATTATCGTTCAATAGCCCTAACTAGTTGTTTATGCGAAACCTTGGAATGTGTATGATCAATGACCAGCTAGTGTGGACCTTGGAAAAAGATCAAAAGATCAGTAAATATCAATGTGGATTTAGACGAGGAAAAAGTACTCTTGATCATCTTATAAGATTAGAATCTTTTGTACGAGATGGTTTTATTAAAAAAGAGCATGTAGTAGTGGTATTTTTTGATTTAGAAAAGGCCTATGATACTATGTGGAGGTATGGTATTTTAAAAGATTTGTACGATATGGGCTTTAGGGGATATTTACCCATTTTTATTTCAAATTTTTTATCCAATAGAGTTTTTCATGTTCGAGTAAGAAATGTATTATCTGACTTGCATGTACAAGAATCAGGAGTGCCTCAAGGAAGTATACTTTCAGTAACTCTTTTTAGTATTAAAATTAATGGCATTGTAAGAGTTATGGGGTCTAATATATTTCGTAGTTTATATGTAGATGATGTGTGTATTTGTTATAAAGAAAAAAATATGAATGTAATTGAAAGACAAATACAAATATGTATAAATAAAATGTATGACTGGTCAGTAAAAAATGGCTTTAAATTTTCTAAATCAAAAACCGTATGTATGCATTTTTGTTTTATGCGGTCTATACACTTAGATCCAGAGCTTTTTTTAGAAAGAGAACTTATAAAAGTCCTAAAAGAGACAAAATTCATAGGACTTAATTTTGATAACAAACTATCCTTTATTCCTCATATTAAAATGCTGCGAAATAGATGTTTTAAAGCAATGGATATTATAAAAGTGCTAGCAGGGATTAAATGGAATGCAGATTGTGAAGCACTCTTGAGACTTTATAGGACACTTGTTCGATCAAAAATGGACTATGGGAGTATTGTTTATGGATCTGCTAGGAAGTCACATCAAAATGCTGGACACAGTACATTATACAGGATTGAGACTTGCCTTAGGAGCATTTAGGACTTCCCCAATTCAGAGCTTGTATACAGAAGCAAGAGAACCATCGTTATATAACAGAAGGCTGAAATTGGCTCTCAACTATGTAGTTAAGCTAAAAGCTAATGAAAGTAACCCATCATATTCTTCAGTTTTTCATCTTCCATATTCACATTTGTATGAAGCCAGACCCAGATACACACTTGGAAAATATGGACATTAATCTGGATATCCTAACATCGACGCATCTGTGTCCTATACCGCCCTGGGATATTAAAAACCAATCATCATCATGAACCTGGCTCAGTATAAAAAAAGATAAATCATCCAAATTTTTATCGGGAGGAATTTTTGGATATAAGACGCAGCTTACCAACTCATGTACCTGTGTACACAGATGGATCAAAGTCAGACAGTCGGGTATCTGCCGCAGTAGTGATTGGGTCAAAACGCTATGGCAAGTGTATTTCTGGACAAAGTTCAGTTTTCACAGCTGAAGCTTGTGCATTACTTCTAGCTCTTGAACAAATAGAGAAGGAACAACAATGTAATTTTTTAATTTGCACAGATTCTAAATCCTGCCTACAAGCACTTGATTCTTTGAAAACTGAACATCCTATAATTATCAGCATAATAGGAAAAGTGGACTCTTTAAAGAAACAAGATGTTAATGTTGTTTTTTGTTGGATACCAGGCCATATGGGATTGACTGGTAATGAACAAGCAGATAAAGCAGCAAAGGAAGCACTTCATTTGGAAATGACAGAATGTAAAATACCAGCATCTGATGTTAAACCCATATTGAACCTGTATATTTACAATAAATGGCAAATGGAATGGAACGAATGTGTAAATAAAAAATTATATGAGGTGAATCCAGTTTTAAATCAAGGACTTATAAGTTATTATTTTGAAAACAGATATGACCAGGTTGTATATACGAGATGCCGAATTGGACATTCAAGACTCTCTCATTCATATTTATTGAAGGGGGAAGAGAAACCGGTCTGTGATTTGTGTAAGAATTTCTCAAGTGTAAGACATATTTTAATAGAATGTCCTTTTTTAAATAATATTAGACAACGGTTTTATACAGAGAACACATTAATGGACATTTTTAAAAAGGTTGCTCCTGGAGTAATTTTAGAATTTCTGTCGAATATTCAATTCAAAGACTCTATGTAATTGTTGTTATTATTAATGTTGTTGTTATTGGTATATATGCCTGATTTTGTATAGTGATTGTTTTTAGACAAAATTGTTAAATTATTGTAAACAATGTATTGAAGTGATACTGCTGATTGCCATAAATATAGCCATTGCTGCTGATATGGCATTAAATCATAAATAAATAAATAAATTACTCCATCACAGACCTGAACAGCTTAATTTAAAGGGTTAGTTTACCCAAAAATTAAAATTCTGTCGTTAATTACTCACCCTCATGTCGTTCCAAACCAGTAAGACCTTTGTTCATCTTCAGAACACAAATTAAGATATTTTTGGTGCTCATATGTACAGCGTTGGCCAATACTGAGCCGGCATTCGGACGTAAACACGGAAACGCTGCACTGCGTTCACTGCATCAACTGCGTAGAAGACTGACAGGGGAGAGAAGAAATTGTTAAATAAAGTTATTTTTGTTTTGTTTTTGCGCACAAAAAGTATTCTCATCGCTTCATGACATTAAGGTTGAACCACTGTAGTCACATGGATTATTTTAATGATGTCTTTAATACTTTTCTCAACCTAAAAAGGTGTAATGACATTGCTGCCTATGTGTGGTTCAGAAACCCTTGGATTTCATCAAAAATATCGGTAACGCTTTAGATTACGGCCCGGAAAGTACTGCGTAATTACAACAAATTTACAGTGTAACTTTCGATAATTATAATGTACCTATACAGTAAGTATGTGTAAGTAAAGTCAAAAGTCAAAGTCAATTTTATTGTCACATCACCACAGCACATGTGCCTTGGAGAGTGAAATTCTTGTGAGCGTGTTCCAAAAATTGCAGAAACAGTTAACATATACCATACAGACATATAACTATACAGACTGCAACAGGTAAAAATGTGCAATATGCACATACATATAGTCAGTACACACAGTGTACTATTGACATACTTACAGTTATGAAGTATGTCAATAGTAAGTATAGGGGAACAATATGTAAAGTCTTGGGAATAAAGGAGTAACAATCAGGAAAATAACAACTTAATTATACTGTAAGTATTTTAGAACTAAGGGGTACTTATACTGTTATGATAGACAACAATCTTACATTTGGGAGCAATTTTGTCGAGAAAGTGCACTGATTAAGTTGTTCCAAGGCAAATAGAAAGAACTATTGCAATCTTTTTTAATACATGGGGAAATATGCTTTTGTTTCATGTAGTTACAGGGTAAATATGACATTACGGGCCGTAAATTAAAGTGGAGCTTGTTACCCTCTTATTTCATGTAGTTACAGGGTAAATATGACTTACGGCCCGTAAATTAAAGTGGAGCTTGTTAACCTCTTATTTCATGTAGTTACAGGGTAAATATGACATTACGGGCCGTAAATTAAAGTGGAGCTTGTTACCCTCTTATTTCATGTAGTTACAGGGTAATTAAAAAAATAATTTAAAAATTTAAAAAAACCCACAAACAATCTGATATGACTTGGAAACCTTTATTTGAAAAACAACTTATTTCAAAACAGATTTAAAGTTACAACACTTCTTATTCGTTTCTCTTGCTCGGCTTCCTCCTCCTCTTGTTCCTCTTCTTCTTTTTCTTTCTTTCCACTGATGAATTTTAAGAGGGAATCCCCTTTGCTATTCTGTATTAAAAGAAAATACAGTAGCTACACCCGGAAATGTGCTCACCGTTTACTCATCTCTTACCCTCATGCCATTTGAGATGTATAGGACTTTACTTCTTAAGATGAACACAAAAAGGTTTTTAGGAAAAATAAATAATCTGGGAACACTTTATAATGCAAGCTCACGTGTTCCTAAAATCATCAACAGCACAAACAGTAATAACTACAGTAATTCATACGACCCCA
>RJVU01074764.1:332994-360470 GCA_003731715.1 Anabarilius grahami
CTGTAACTACATGAAATAAGAGGGTAACAAGCTCCACTTTAATTTACGGCCCGTAATGTCATATTTACCCTGTAACTACATGAAACAAAAGCATATTTCCCCATGTATTAAAAAAGATTGCAATAGTTCTTTCTACTTGCCTTGGAACAACTTAATCAGTGCACTTTCTCAACAAAATTGCTCCCAAATGTAAGATTGTTGTCTATCATAACAGTATAAGTACCCCTTAGTTCTAAAATACTTACAGTATAATTAAGTTGTTATTTTCCTGGTTGTTACTCCTTTATTCCCAAGACTTTACATATTGTTCCCCTATACTTACACATACTTACTGTATAGGTACACTATAATTATCGACAGTTACACTGTAAATTCGTTGTAATTATGCAGTACTTTCCGGGCCGTAATCTAAAGCGTTACCAAAATATCTTAATTTGTGCTCCGAAGATGAACGAAGGTCTTACGGGTGTGGAACAACATGAGGGTGAGTACTTAAAGACAGAAATTTCATTTTTGGGTGAACTAACCCTTTAAACTTCTAATTCATTTAAATGTACTTGGTCAATCCTAAAGTTTACTATTGAAAAAAATCAACATACACAGATGAAAACAGTGAATTCTGAATTTATTTGCAGATGATCTAATTTTATAAAATGTAAAATGTGTGCCTTCAATGCAACACAAGTGTCTTTGGATAAAAGCATCTGGTAAATGCATACATATAAATGTAAATATACAGGTGATTTTCAGTTAAAGGGATAGTTCACCCAAAAATTTAAATGATCTCATGATTTACTCGCACTCAAGCCATCCTAGGTGTACATGACTATCTTCATTCAGACAAACACAATCGGAGCTATATTAAAATATATCCTGGATCTTCCAAGCTTGATAAAGGTTAGTGAAGGGGCGTGAGATTTTGAAGCCCAAAAAGTGCATCCATCCATCCATCATAAAAGTAATCCATACTAGAAGGTTAATAAATGCCTTCTGAAGCGATGTTTTTTTTAAATAAAAATATCCATATTTAAAACTTTATAAACTATAATAACTTTATAAACTATAATAAAGAGTGACCTCTGATGCGACATGGGATGTAGGAGTATCGTAAGCTTAGACGTCTCTCGCGGTTCAAACAAATAGGGCTGGGCAACAAACTCAAGCTCCTCTTCTCTTATATCGATATCCTCCAACATTTCTCTTTAAAAATTCTCGTTTTATACTTCTAACTCATGACCAGCATTTTGTTTTACTCTATCCTCTGTGCTTCCGCATTCGTCAATACATCATGCGTTGGGTCAGAGATTACTCTTTCGCCGTAAATGGATGTGTACGGAAGCTAGTCTAAAGCTAAAAAATTAACTAGTCTTAATTTCTACATAAAGTGTTCATTAGTAGGCTAAACCCAGATGTGTCTTCAAGTAAATAAGAAATAAAAAATTAAGTCCACATGAAGTGAGGTTTATGCTTAAAACAACTGAAAAATATATTCCAAACTTAAAATACACTCTCTGAAAACAAGTTAATGTATATGCAATTTTGCTTCTCAGGTTATCTTAGAATTTTTTGATATTTTTACTGTATTTTGGGATAAAAAGATTAAAAAAACAGAAGTTTATTAGTATCTTGAGAAAAAGTAAACTTTAAAAGGGTTTTTGTATCAGAATCAGATTTACTGATTAAATTGGTTGCACTACGAAGCAATTATCCTTCACAGTGGTGCTTAAAAGCTGCCTCCTCATTTATTGATCGGTTATGAATGTTTGTGTGAGCTGCATTATAACACAGCAACTTAACTAAAACTTTAAGTCAATGTTTCCTCAGATTCACCCGCTGCCGTGCCGGTCTCGAGCTCTTCGCCCTGGGCGGGGGAGAGTGGAAGCGCCCCTGTCCTCCGCAGACTTCAGCAGAACCGCGAGAAGAGAGTCTCTCGCATAAAGGCTTCCGAGTCCATTATATGGGAAGAAAAGTGAGATTTGATGGGTCTTTTATTCTGACCTTCTGCACTTTTGAGAAACACGATGTTGAACTAAGTATGACTTCAACACCTATTTCCTTTCTAACATATGCCTTTTGGAATTTGTTTAGAGTAAATGTCACATAAATGCTGAATAAAACGTTAACCCTGTTAACTGTGGTATGAAAGCAGCCATGGAAAAACCAAGGACCCCTGCATTCAAAAATGAATTATGAAAGAAATAAAAGACATTCTGCACATACTCAGTCTGTCTTTTCTTTGCCTTTGGTCTGTGTTTGCTGTTGTGTTGGACATTTGTTCTTTTGAGGCATGAATTTTTCCATTCACTTGCTTGAATACTTGATTTGCTCAAGTATTTGGACCTTTAAACGATTCTTTCATTTTATTGAATCACAGATCAGACACTGACATTTTCAAAGCATTGAAGCTCAAAATTACTTTAACATGGCATTGTTTTATATTCATAAAACCAGCATTGCACTCTGGTGTGATTGTGCGCCATTCTTGGTGAGTTTGTCGCTCAGGTTCAGCAATGTTAAAATAATACCAAAGAATCTCATTTTGATTAGAATCAAGGCTACAACTCAATCATTTAAAGATTATAATGTAGTCAACACTGATAAAACAAAGACAATTTACTTGTACTAATATTTAAGTACATTTCACATGTATGGAATTAAATAAAAATGCCATTGCTCCCTATGTAGGCCTCACGGAGCCATCGGATTTCAACTAAAATATCTTAATTTGTGTTCCGAAGATTAACGAAGGTTTTACGGATGTGGAAAGGCATGAGGGTAAGTAATAAATGACAGAATTTTCATTTTTGGGTGAACTAACCCTTTAAGTCACTACATCAACATCTCTCACTATGGGGATTGGGGGAATGGATTCTGACAGCTGGATTGTTTGCCATCAGATTCTGTTCCCCCCATGGATCTTACACAATGAGGTTCTAATATTTATCAGACTGAGGCAGAATCGTTGGCACCAATAGCCTAGTGGGCAGTAAGTTGACATATAATGCTTTTGTGCTTTAGGCAACCCGAGTTCAAGTCCCGGCATGTGGATGTTTCCTGATCCCGTCCCTCTTTCTCTTTCCCTCTTTGCTTCCTGTCTACATACTGTCCTATCACAATAAAAGGCAAAAACACCAAAAAATAAATCTTTAATATGATGCTGGTTAAGCTCCATCCACACCCAGAATAGAATCAGCATCTTTTAATCCACTACATAAACATCTCTCATTATGGGTTATGGGGGTGGGGGAACGAATTCTGACAGCTGGATTTTTGCCATCGGATTCTGTTCCCCCATGGATCTTACACAAGGAGGTTCTAAAATGTATCAAACTCAAGTTGGTTAGTTGATGCCAATAGCCTAGTGTGTAGCATGCTGACACCCTTGTGCTTTGGGCAAACAGAGTTCAAGTCCCGGCTCGTGGACTTTTTTTCTTATCCCGTTCCCCTCTCTCTCCCTTTTTGATTCCTGTCTACTGTCCTATCACAATAAAAGGCAAAAACGCCAAAAAATAAATGCTGGTTAAGCTTCATCCACACCCAGAATAGAATCAGCATCTTTTAATCCACTACATAAACATCTCTCATTATGGGGGAACGGATTCTGACAGCTGGATTTTTGCCATCAGATTCTGTTCCCCCCATAGATCGTACACAATGAGGTTCTAAACTTTATCAAACTGAACCTGGTTGACGCCAATAGCCTAGTGGGCAGCACGCTGAAATATAGTTCAATCATGACAACTCTCGGAGTGGATTAAATTCAACCAGCATTTATTGGCATGGGGCATGAAGTATACATGGCTTGATTTTGGTGTACGAGATCTGCTACGCTGCTGCTGTTGCTGCTGAGCAAATACAAATTTGTTCAGCTTAGTCAAATAATTGTGAAGACATCATCAACACGACAGCCAGTGCCACAGTTCCTCAACAGACCGTCCATACCGGCGTGATGAATCGATCCTCAACTGGACACGACCATAACGCAGCCCTGAAGTATCAGCAGAGATAGTCAACTAGATCATCCACTGTGAAGGCCTCATCGACACGACAGCCAGTGCCACAGTTCCTCAACAAACCGTTCATACCGGCGTGATGAATACGATCCTCAACTGGACACGACCACAATGCAGCCCTGAAGGATCAGCAGAGATAGTCAACTAGATCATCCATTGTGAAGGCCTCATCGACACGACAGCCAGTGCCACAGTTCCTCAACAAACCGTCCATACCAGCGTGATGAATACGATCCTCACTGGATGGAACTGAAATAAATACTTTGATTGTTGCAATCCTATCAGACTTATGATAGCAACCTGATTCGTAACAAAGCACTGTTCGCCAGAGGAGAACTGGCCCCCCGACTAAGCCTGGTTTCTCCCAAGGTTTTGTTCTCCATATTAACACCTATTTGCCACTTGTTTGCCACCTGATGTCACCTGTTGGAGTTTGGGTTCCTTGCCACTGTCGCCTTTGGCTTGCTTAGTTGGGGACACTTGACATTTGACTCGACATTTGATATTCAACAGTATTCTTGACATTTATTCAATAGTGCTTTGATCTGCCTGCATTGACACTATTCTTTAAGAGCTGCTGTGCAGCCAAAATTATGTACCAGTTATCAATGTAAAGCTGCTTTGACACAATCTGCATTGTAAAAAAGCACTATATAAATAAAGGTGACTTGACTTGATAAAACAACAAGGATAAGGCTGCTGCAAGAATGGTAGAACCCCCTCAAAGCAGTGGACCGCATGGTCCGTGCTACCCAAGTTAAGAAAGCAGCCGAGTATAGCTTCGGCCTGATACCCCCCACCCAGCAGATCTGAACGCCAAAATATGTGTACTGCTGCTGCTCCGTAGAGCTATAGGCGCGTGTATTACTATCTATGTGTGCCTGGGCCTGCTTTGCCGCGTGGCTTAACGCTGTTGAGCTTACCTATAAATGTGCATCTGACCTAGTGGCCTAAGCTAGAATGATACTGAGCCAGAGCTCATATGCATAAATAACATGCCTATAGAATGTGATTGGTTTTATCTAATGCAGTGTGTGGTATGCTGTTTATTTGATGGTGACCGCTCCAGAACATTTGTCCCTGGTCCCCTGCATCAAATTTAAATCTCGCAGCCGAGATCCTCCCCTCCACTAGCTGAGGATTCGGATACTGTAAAATGCTGCATACACGTCGTTGCTAACCTCCGCAAATGAATCTGAATAATAATGAATTTACCAGAATGCCCAGCGCCACCTGATAATTTAAATCAGAGATGTTTCTTGTCCTTTCAAGTCTTTGGAATTAGGTCTGATATAGCATTTGTGGGCTGCCGAATTCCAGCGGCCCATTTCTTTAAGGGTAGTGGATGGTACTCTTGGAATGCTGACATTGCTGCGCCAATTCTGGATGAGTCGTAAGTGTAGACTTCTAGGTTTAAGCCACGTGAATGACATGGGTGTTTTAACGAACCAGGCCCTGGTCATCAGTTTCCATCAGCTGTAAGGAAACAGTGGATCTGAGCAGCTGCATCTCCGAATTTGCAGGGATTGTTACATGAAAGAAGAGCAAAACACAGAATTAATGCTAGATAATAAAGTGTGACCTGTTAAATCTGCCATTTCTGAGTGCTTAAATGTAAGAGAAACTATTTTATTTATTTATATTATACAAGCTGTGAGAACTGCCTCTAGAAAAGTATGGAATGTGGATCAAGAGCTTTCCTTCTGAGTGGTGAAACGTAGCGCAGAGGTGTAGGAATAGCTTTGGTTGTTGGGAATGTCTTTACTATGCTGTTCAGTAGACGGTTGCGGGGACTTGAAGAGGCTTGGTGCGCTGGGGTCCAGAGTCAGCAACAGGGATGAAACTGAATTGAAGAAGCAGATTTTCTTTTATTTATTTATTTTTTTATATTATATTATATAAATATTTAACTGGTAGTTTGCTTAAGTTTGGCTCTAATGCCTTTAAGACTTTGTATGCCTGCTACACACCAAATGCTTAACACCGAATGCCTAAACCTAATGGCTAGATTACGCATGCATGAGTCAAAAGGCACGAATGTGTCCGATTAGAATGTGCATAAGTGCTTTAACAAGATGGACGCATTGCAAGCTAAGAGATTGAAAAAAATCTCCCAGACCACCTGAGCAAATAGTATGAAGATTTAGCAACCTTTTATCATTGGAAAATCGTATAGTCCCATTGAAAGTTTATGTAATCAGAACAGAGATAATGGAGCAATATCCTAACGTGCTTTGGCTGAACCAGTCTGATCACACTAGGTTGACTGAAATCAGCCTTGGAGTGTGTTGGAAGTTGAGCAAATAATAAGTTTGGTTGAAGGTGTATATGCGAGAAGCCCATTACTCTGAACATCCTCATGTACTATGTTTAGTCGCTATATTATGTAAAGCTTGCTGCTGCTATAGATTTGAATGTGTAGCTGCTGATAAATGCTTGTATTTACCCCTACGTCAATGCAGGACTGTAACACCCTCTTAAAACAAAAGGCATGGTTTGATGTTTTGTAGAAGGCTAAGCAGTAGATGTGCTTGCCCAGCCCCGAATCCAGGATTTCCCAGAATTTAGTGAGGATAAGCAGAAACTGTGTAGCAAGCACTCCACCACTAGATACCAAGATTGTGGAACTATATATTTGATTTAGTTAGTTTAATCATATTTAGTATAGAACTCAGTATTTTAAATATATTTCTATTATATCTATTAGTCTGAGTTTGCATGCTGGTGAGTTGCATACCATATTGCTATCCCGTGCAGTAGGCAAGGCAAGGCAATTTTATTTGTATAGCACATTACACAATGGTAATTCAAAGTGCTTTACATAAAGAAGAATAATAAAAATAGAACATAAGGAATAGAAATAACAGTAAAAACAGAATTTTGCTATCTGGATGGAAGAGCTAGGAAGTCTTAGGGAGTTTTTTGTTGTTTTTGTTGTCCGTCAGAGTGGATCTAAACGGATCTATCCATCAGAGCGGATCTGAATGGATGTTCTTACATTTCACACACACACCGCTCTCACACAAACACAACATCCCCAAATCGCAGTTCTTCAACTCATTCCCTTACGACCTTAAGTCTTATGACCACTCAACGTTAAGTTACATTCTATCCTCCTTCCCTACATGCCAATTCTTTCTGCATTCACCTTCTTTTCCTTCTGTCTGCTTCTTCTAGATTTCACTTTCTTCCTAATTCTCCCAGCTCTTTCAACCAGACAGCAATATTTAAAATGCATTAAAAGTCAGAATAACAAGATGATACATAAAAGATATAAAATACATTAAAAATGAAATAAAAACAGGAAAAGGAATTAAGAGAATAAAAAAAGATAATATGTATAAAATAAAGTGCAAACAGTTCGGACATAGCACAGTGCTCAATCAGCAAATGCATAGATAAAAAGATGTGTTTTGAGTCTGGATTTGAATGTGGCTACTGTTGGAGCACACCTGATCTCTTCTGGAAGCTGGTTCCAGCTGCGGCTGGCGTAACAGCTAAAAGCAGACTCTCCTTGCTTTGAGTGAACCCTTGGTATTTCTAAATGACTTGATCCTGATGATCTGAGTGATCTGTTAGGTTTATATTCTATGAGCATATCTGCAATGTATTGAGGTCCTAGGCCATTGATTGATTTATAAACAAGTAACAGTACTTTGAAATCAATTCTAAATGCAAATGGAAGCCAGTGCAAGGACCTGAGGACAGGTGTGATGTGTTCATGTTTTCTGGTTCTGCTCAGAATCCTGGCAGCAGCGTTCTGTACGAGCTGCAGCTGTCTTTTGGTCTTTTTGGGAAGACCAGTGAGGAGCCCATTGCAATAATCCACCCTGCTGGTGATGAAAGCATGAACAAGTTTCTCTAAGTCTTGACTGGAGACAAAGCATCTAATTCTTGCAATATTTAGAAGTAAATAAATACAATTTGAGAGTCAGAGGTGAAAAGCACCAAACCAAAATATGGCAGACTCAATGATGCATTAACATCTACTCCCTCAACATGACAGTCCCCCTAAAATATGATGTTTGCGTGGTTTGTCCAAGATGCATACATGACTTGATAGTTTATTCAATTGTTATCCTATTATTCATTTTTATAATTTATGATTTAATGCCATAAGCAACAATAGCTATTCATATCAGCATTTAATTCTCATACAATCATTTAGTTACCCAGAATTCTTCCAGAAAGACTAAACTGTCCATCAAGATATTTCTGAATAAAAATGCTGTCTGATGCCATTTGATGGACTTAACGCAGTCTATGCCACCCGCTGTCTGGGAGGGTGCAAAACATCATGCTAAGATCATTCGCACGCAGCACATCACCTGTTCCACCTGCTGCCCTCAGAGAGATGATATAAACCAGAACCACCAAACTGTCCTGCAGCTTTTAACTCACTGTAATGAACTGTAGAATGAATATCTTCAAATTTACATCCGGCCCATCACATTCACCACACTCCTATGTAAACGCAGTAGCTGAGACTGGAGTACATGTTGCTTGTTGCAGTATATGTTATCTCGTTATTTAGAACAATGACATGAATAACTTGGATTAAAATTACATAAAATAGGCTAAAATATGTTTTACACTCAGAGGTGTAAAAAGTACTCAAAAATGTTACTCAAAAATGTTACTCAAGTGAAAGTACAAGTACTGAGTGAAAATTGTACTCAATTAAAAGTAAAAGTATCTGCCTAGAATCATACTTGAGTAAAAGTAAAAAAGTACCACATTAAAATTGTACTTGAGTATTAAAAAAGAAAAAGTAACAGCAAGAATGAAAACTAGAGATTCTTGTTTAAGCTTTAAATCTCTAAAAACATGAAGTGAATGAACCATACAAGGTTTTATCCTGCTTTAGAACTGTTTGTGTTTAATTGTATTTAATTTTCAAACTATAAGACTACTACCTCATGCCAATATGCAACATGCTACTCAAAGTTGCAAAACCTCGGATTTAACTTAAGCAGAAGCGGATTTTCAAAATTGTGAGTGTCAAGCCTAGCTCTTTTGGGGCTAAAAATCAATCCTGCAGTGCCTGAAACACTGGTGTCTGAAACACAGGCCAGATATCCATCCAACTTTTTGCTGGCTTCATGTGTTGTCGGTTTCAAAGAAGCGAAAAAATCTTCATCATCAGATGAACTGTTGGCCTGTTGGTGCTCTTGATCCTGTGGCTGATTTTGGACTGTGTTCGCAGCTGAATCACATTCTTCCTCCATTTTCTTCCACTGATTGACTGTTATAATTTCTTTAATTTCCAGGTCAACAAAGAGTATAGAACCCAAGAGGCGACACTCATATACTTTTTAGGCAACAGTCACTAGGCGCGGCCACCATTATGGGGTGAAAATACTAACTGGACCATAGAATCCTTCACATTTTACGCACCCAAAATCAGCGAATTTCACTGCCAAATCAGAAGTGCAAAAGAAATTTTTTTCAAATTAAATCATTAGTAAATTTTATAGCACCTCCAGTAATTGTATTGTCTTATATGTTTTATTTTACCAGTTGTGGAATCCAACCATTCAACCATCTGAGGTAATGTAGTTAGCATACTTTATTGAGTATTTCCATTTTGTGCAACTTTTATTAATAGTAAATTAATAATTAAAAAATTTAAGATCATCATGTTTGCAGCGAACAATATATTTCAGACCTTGTGGAGTAATAGTAATAATATCTAGGTCTGAATTGAAATAGGCTATATTATACATTTTAATGGATCACGCTACAAACATAACGATCTTATAATACATGATGCATTGCTGTGTCTGTTATCGCATAATTCCCACTTTTGGACACTTTTGCTTTAACGGACATTAGACAAAACTGCAAAATCAAGCTGTTATATTCATATATTTATAGTCAATTCCCAATTTTTCTGATGCATGTCCTTAATTTAATTTCATATGTTGGTATTAATTCAGTGTTTTAAAGATCTAGTTTTAGTATTAGACTTATAAAGAATTTTAACCCAAACTGACTGGGATTTCTAGAGAGCAAAAAGGTTTTGTAAAAAAAAGTGAAAGGCTTACACACAAAGTCTGTAAAATAAACTGTTAAAAGGATTTGATGATCACTAGTGATAGTATTTTATTCTGTGTTGTCATCATTCAGGTTGGATTTCAGCTTTAATGTAAGTTTTTTTTACAAAGCAGCTGATATTGCCATAGAAACTAGTGGGCTGCCGACTCGCTTTCACCACAAAATGGCGGAAACGCAGGTGGAACGTTCTATTGAGTGTCGCTTCTTGTTAGTGTATATTTTTTGAGGTCAAGGTGCTGTGCATTGTGGTAATTGATGCGACATGACGTCACTTCCAAAGGACCAATGAACATGTCTGACCAATTTCATGGAATGTGAAAATGAATCTCATTGAATAAATAATATTTTAATTAAACTGGGCATCAGCGCAATTCAGTTGGTTTGGTAATAGCAAGGGAAAATAGAATGAATTGATTTAAAAAAAGAAGTACTTTTTGACTGTAGCCTAAATAAAATTGTAAGGAGTAAAAAGTACTTTTTTTTTCATAAAAAAATGTAATTAAGTAAAAGTAAAAGTATTGATTTTTAATTGTACTCAAGTAAAGTAAAAATCCCCAAAAATAATACTTAAGTACAGTAAACAAATAAAATTACTAAAGTACTTTACACCTCTGTTTACACTTAATTTCTTTCACGAGTCCCAACGGTTATCAAATCACTATTATATTTTCTCACTTTAGTACATGAGAATAGTAAAATACAGTGGTTCAAAATTGCGTATATCGACACAGTGTTTATCACTCACACACACACACTCACACACACACACACACACACATACACACACACACACAGACAATACCTACAATAAACACACAAACTGCCATCAACCAACCAGTTGCACACTAACCATCTTACAGCACACCTATAATCGTCATAATAATAAGGTTCACAAGAAAAAAGATCATAAAATATATATGAATATCGTTACATAAAAAAATAAAAATAAATAATAAATCATTTAAAAAAAACAGCATTATAGGGGCAAACCTCTCACTGACTTGTCATTTAAAGCTTTTATGGACAGGGGGACGAAGGAATTCTTAAAGCAGTTAAGCCTGCACTGGGGAACTCTAAAGCGTCTTCCTGAGGGAAGAAGCTGGTACTCAGGGTGAAGGACATGACTGGGATCTGAAATAATTTTTTGGGCCTGTCTGACAATAGTTTCATTATAGACAGCCTGAAGTGTGGGATGCTGGTAACGTGATTTAAAAATAGTCACACTTGTAGGCCTACTCCTCAAAGTCAAAAATTACTGCATTGGAAACTAATGGGAAGTGAATTTCATCTAGTGGAAAAGTTTGGTACTGCGCCCAAACAAAATTTTACTGAAAGCTAATTTTTTTGAGATATCAACCTCAAATTTATAACATAACTTGTTTAATTTTTTGGCTTTGATTTTCTCACAGTTTTAGAGTAAAACATGTTTTGTTAATCCACCAAGTGTCTTTAGAAAGAGACAAAACTTAAATCTGTTCTCCAAAGCATTCAAGATTTATGACAGTTTAAGTTTGAAATTTCATTTTCAGGTCTATACTCAAAATATGATTAGCAGGTAATAAATGGATCATAACTATTCCATAAATATAATTTACCATAAACCCCATAAAATACTAAACATTAAATGAAGAACATTATCAAACTAAAATATAGTACTAAATATAGTAATTTTTGTCTGCCATGCGAAGAGCATCAGAGAGTTAGCTTAAATCAATGTCTATTTTTTTTTTTTTAAATAAAACCATAAAACACTAATATTAGGTCAGTATCAGAATATATTTCACTGTACATGCTGGCAGTGTCAACGCCTTTAGGTTAGTTTATCCATCCATCTGGAAACACCTGGGATGAAAAGGGCAGCCTTTTCTCCTAACACCTTCACACTCCTCTTCTTTGATAAAAGCATTTTAAATGGAGTACAATTATTTTCCACTCTCACTCACTTTTGCTTCTTTCTTTTTAAAAGGCATTTCATTCTGTTAAGGATTCCTCACACCCAAGAGAGCTTTCCATCTAACAAACACTATAAAGAATTCATGTTTTTCCCCAGAATTTGAAAGGTGTCTGATTTAGATGTGTGTTTGTGAGGAAGAAGGTGAAGAGATGTATAGATGTGGATGGAATATGCATGACCAAAACAAGCGAAGAGCTGGTGAAAAAATTCAAAATGTGTGAGGCCCTTGGAAAGCCTTCTGTCTCTCTATCTGTCTGCCTGCCATCTATAAACACATGAATAAATTAATTAATTTATTTTTCATGATCTTAAAACAATTTTGTTCTAAACATGCTTGAAATTAGTGTTGTAGAGTAACATAAAATAATATTAAAAATATAATATTATTTTATTTTAATCTATGAAGACAAATATTTGATTTGATTAATATTTGTAGAATTACTACATAATTCCCATGCTCCCATTTGTGTTATTTCTCAGGTTTTGATGACTTCTGAATGATAGTAATCTCTTGCCACTCCCTGGTTCTCTACAGGTGCACTATACCACCTCCAGCCTGAGCGGCGCTGTTTGTGATCAGATTCCCACTTCAGCTTCGCGCTACGGCTGAGGAAGCTGCAGAGGAAACTTTTACCACTTCAGTTGTTAGCCTAGCAGCGGAGACACACATCTCCTTTATTGTTTACAAGTCACTTATTTATTCGACCAGCCCTTTTAAAAAGATGTGGTTTATTTATTTACTCAGCTGGTTGTCGCTGGTGGTACAGATATGTTTCGTTACTCTCGCTATTGGTGAGTTTTATGTTGTTGCTGTTAGCCGCTACCTCCTTTTGCTGACGCGACCAAAGAAATCCATCAGCTCCCGCGGCTTATTAACAATAAAATATCCGTTTATCATCAATGAATAGTAGGCTATGGTAAAAAAAAATAAATAACGATGTAGAATAGACTAACAGTGGGATGAGCTAAGACAAAACCTGGCTCATATATGTCTCTTTGACTAAAGTCATATTACATAAGAAATAATAAGCTCATTGTGTTTGTCTTGCAAAAGTTTTTATATTTCTCATTGTTGTGTTGCAAAATACAGGACTGTATTGATTACTAATCGCTCCGCCCATTTATATGACGTAATTTAGGGTAAAGTAACATCTCTAACAGGACATTTAATAAATAACGTTACATATATTAATTCGAATGTCTATTGCATATGTATGATGGCTAATTTTATTCATTCAAATCTTGCTGTGTGCCACATTATGATTAGAGGCAGTGTAGTAAAAACAGCACAAATGTGTCTGTCCACGTAGGCAGTTGTGTTCATGATGGTGATTGAGAACTTGGCAACCTGTCAAACCAGCAGTTACACCTGTAACTGTATTTACTCTTATTCTAGCGCTGAATGTATAAGAGACTTGACAGATAGAAGTACAGATAGATAGATAGGTAGGTAGATAGATAGGTTTTCAGTGGCACTTCAAATGTTTCCATACATGCTGTGAAAAAATGTTTTTATTAACTAAGATGCTTATTGTTCTGCACTTTTACCCACATATAAGATCTGTATGACATGTTTGGTTTGATGTTTATTTGTTATTGGTTATATGTCCTCACAGCTGCAGGTCTGTATTACCTGGCAGAGTTAATAGAGGAGTACACAGTCGCCACCAGTCGCATTATAAAATATATGATTATGGTGAGTATTATGTCATTATATAAAACTTGCATTATTAAGGATGCATCGATAGACTAATATAAGAGGAACTCAAGTCCTATCTAGAGACTAGCACACAAATCCAGTCTTTTTAGGCTTGTCAACAGTGTTGTTTTGTGAGAGATGAAATCTGATCCGATTGTTTGGTGTTGTTAATATCCAGTGTGTTTGCATTGGTTGTCAAGTCAAGTCACCTTTATTTATATAGCGCTTTTTACAATGCAGATTGTGATTAAAAGGTTGTTACAGGACTGATGTAAGTAAGCACCAGGAAAATGTCTTCTGTAACAACTGAGCGCTCCAGGCAGTATTGCATGCTTTGTGCGATATTATGTTACACATGCTTCATGTCTCATACTCGTCTAACTCTCATCTCTCAGTTCTCCACAGCCGTTCTGGTGGGGCTCTACCTGTTTGAGGGCTTCCCAACACTCATGATCGGAGTGGGTCTCTTCACAAACTTGGTTTACTTTGGTCTGCTGCAAACGTTTCCATACATTATGCTGACCTCGCCAAACTTTATCCTGTCATGTGGTGAGTGATGCCGATGAGTTGAGGAGACATTTACATCCTATATATTTTTCAGTGGTTCTCCTTTTATTCTTATTCTTGCTCTATTTTTCAGCACTGGTTGTGTTAAACCACTATATGGCCTTCCAGTATTTTGCAGAGCAGTACTATCCTTTCTCTGAGGTATGCTCTTTTTTTTTTTTTTTTTACTGATTGAAACAATATAATCTTAAATCCAGGAGTTTAAATTTTGGTTGATAATCAGATGAATAATAATGTGGGGTTTTTTTTTTCACATTGGCCTATTAATGAAATGAAATGATTGGTGGATATAAAGATCAGAAAAATACAGTACCGTTTAAAAGTTTGGGGTTGGTAAGTCTCTTCTGCTCACCAAGGCTGCATTAATTTGTTAAAAAATACAGTAAAACAGTAATATTGTGAAATATTATTACATTTTAAAATGACTAACTATTCAAAAATATTATAAAATCAAATGTAATTTATTCCTGTGATCAAAGCTAAATTTTCAGCATCATTACTCCAGTCTTCAGTGTCAAATGATCCTTCAGAAATCATTCTAATACACTGATTTGCTGCTTAAGAAACATTTCTCGTTTTTATCAGTGTATTGCTTAATATTTATGTGGATTGGCATTCTTTGATGAATAAGAAGCATTAACATGAAATAGAAACCTTTAGCAACATTAAAAGTCTACTGTCAATTTTGATCAGTTTAAAATATCCTTGCTAAGTATTAATTTCTTTAAAAAAAGACATTAGGCTGAGTAAATGAATTTTCATGTTTAGGTGTGCAATTTAGGTAAATTACTGTGTTTGGTAGAGTATGGAGTTGAGACTAACGTCTCTGTGTTTGCAGGTTCTGGCATACTTCACAATATGCCTGTGGGTGATTCCATTCTCATTCTTCGTTTCTCTTTCTGCCGGGGAGAATGTCCTTCCATCCACTGTGCAGCAGGGAGGTGAGAGACAAGCTGATCTTATAAAATTTGTTTTCATACGGTCTTTATGACCACATGGGCATGTTAAACTATCCTTATTTACTGACCCAGTTACTAGGGGAGTGATATAACAGTGTAAACAGAAAGAATCTGCTTATGTTGTTTTTCACCATCATTAAAAGTAATTAGACTGATAAATTATTTCTGTATATGTCAAAAATGTGAAAAAGTGGGCATGGTTTCTTCAGAATCAAAGCAAAAGCTTTTCAATTAAATACAGAGCCTACTTTTGTTTGAGTTAAACAGAGCAGATAACATAGTTTAATAGTGCACTATATAATGCAGTCCCTCCAGGATTTTGTGATTCTGCGATCGCTGAATTTTATCGCAAAATCAAGCAAACTCCGCAATATTCGGAGGAGCTTGCATTTTTTCTTAATTGCCGCAGATTTGGGCTTAGACACATCCCGTGATGTCATCGCAACATGCAATTAGTCAACTCGTTTGAGCTGCACAGCTCGTACCAAAAATAGACAGCGCGACAGAAGTTCAGAGCAGCGGGCCGATCTCGATCACATGACACCAAGAATCTGGCGATACTATACGTATCACAATACGATATATTGTGATATATTGCGATACTGTAAGAAAGGCGATATATTGCGATATTTCTTGTTTTTTTCTCATTTTAGAAAAAAACGGTCATAAAGAACACACCACCATAAAATAAAGTTGTTTGTAAGGTTTTATGTATATTTAATCAATACAGTATAATTTGCATTTATATCACAATCACTATTTTGTGTTATCTATATAGTAATAGTAAAGTGACTGCAGTATTCTTTAGGTGTATATGCTTTAAAGGTTTACAGTATAGCAGTTTTTAATTTCTAAACTATTTAACAACTAGTGCATAGTCCATTTCATGATTGAATGTCTGTTTGTTTTATATTTAATACTGTAAAGCTGCTTGCAAGTGCTATTAAACGTGCCTTCACTGAAGTGCTGAACAGAGCTGGTGCAGACATATCCACATTGCTATGATCAGATGCTTTCTTTATGCTGTCACTGCTGTCATTTTTGGTTGTGTGTTTATTTTGTTACTGAGAGGAAAACGTGTAGTACATAATACATATTCTATCGAACGCCTCTCTCAGCAGCGCGGATGGCATCGGCAGATTCAATGAGTTTCCCAAGTTTTGGATTATGTAACATGGTCTATTTTGCAAACAACTGACTCTTGTCGATCTCCCTAGTGGGTTCTTTATAGTTGAAGCCAAAATGAGTCCACACACTTCAGCTCTGTATACGGCGGGAGCGGAATAATTCTATAAAGGCCAGAACACACCAAGCCGATGCCGACGAACTAGTGGCGACGAAAGCAGACTGCGGGGTTGGCTCACGTCGGCAGCGTCTGTGTCCAAAGTTGCCCTGACACACCAAACCAACGCTAGACAGCCGACGGCCAAGTAGCACGTCAGTTCTGCGCCTGCTTGAGATGAAATGCCTTTCCGAACCAGCAGGTGGCAGTATCTGAACAGCCAGTCAGAATGATCAGATGGCCCGACGGACCGACGAGCTGCGACGACGATTCAACCTTTCGAATCAGCCGAAAAAAAGCAGACGAGGACCAACTTCAGCCGACGATGCGGAACACACTGAGAAAACTTAGTGTTTTTGAGAATCAATACAGTATCGCCAAACATAATATCGCCATATTCATGTGTATCGATATTTTCTTACACCCCTAGATTTCCTAGTTGGTATTAATTCTGCGGTGAATTCAAGCGCTTTCTTCACTTCTTCACAGCGCACGTGTAATCTGGAAACCATGAGAAACATTGTGTCACACTAACAGAAACAACTTGTGGCAGAAATGGTCTAATGTTTTCGAGTGCTTTTAAGTACTTCACACAACTTTTCCCAGCACTTCAAATCTTTAAATATTGCCCAATTTGAATGTTATTTTAATGTGACATCCAAAACATTATTTGTTCATCCTTCATATAGTTTGTCCCTATTTGAAAAACTAAAAGTTTCACAATGTAGGAAAGCAAACACTTATTTAGAAATAAAAAAAGACAATACATTATCACTGTAGTAGATGTTGCAGAGGAGCACTTATTGGCTTATTAGCCATTTCCACACCCTAGTATATATTTGTAATATTTATTAACAATAAAATAAAAGGTAATAGTGTCTGCATCTCAACTTAAAGGATTAGTTCACTTTTAAATACACTTTTCCTGATAAATTTACTCACCACCATGTCATCCAAGATGTTTATGTCTTTCTTTCGTCAGTCGAAAAGAAATGAAGGTTTTTGAGGAAAACATTCCAGGATTTTTCTCCTTATAGTGCATTTCAATGGCTACCAACAGATTGAAGGTCCAAACTGCAGTTTCAGTGCAGCTTCAAGAGCTTTAAACGATACCAGATGAGAAATAAGGGTCTTATCTAGCCAATCGATCGGTAATTTTCGAAAAAAATACAACCGTTTATGATTTATAAACAAAATATCGCCTTGAACGTACTTTCCGCTTCCGCATTCTTCATAACGCTTACGCTGAATGTCCTACGCCTTCCCTATTCTACTTACGTAATGAATGCGGCGCCAGTTTTGTTTTTTTCCGTAAGTAGAATAGGGAAGGTGTAGGACATTCAGCGTAAGCGTTATGAAGAATGCGGAAGCGGAAAGTGCATTCAAGGCGATATTTTGTTTATACCTTAGAACTTTAAGGGTTAGTTCACCCAAAAATTAAAATACTATTATTAATTATTCACCCTTATGTCGTTCCACACCTGTAAGACCTTTGTTCATCTTCGGAACACAAATTAAGATATTTTTTGATAAAATCTGATGGCTCAGTGAGGCCTGCATTGTCAACAAGTTAATTTACACTTTCAAATGCCCAGAAAGCTACTAATGACATATTTTAAACTGTTCATGTGACTACAGTGGTTTAACCTTAATGTTATGAAGCGATGAGAATACTTTTTGTGCGCCAAAAAAAAAAAAATAGTGATGGGCAATTTAAAAAAACTGCTTCATGAAGCTTCGAAGCTTTACGAATCTTGTGTTTCAAATCAGTGGTTCAGAGCATCACGTGATTTCAATAAACAAGGCTTCGTTATGGCATAAGTGTTTCGAAACGTTAAGAAATTTCAATGGTTCACCACTGGGGGGCGATTATCTCTGTAAACCCATTAATCAAGTCTATGGGTTTTACCGGATCTCTGATCAGTTTTATACATTTGTATAGATGTTTTAATTAGACATTAGTAGTCCTGTAATTAAAAAGAATAATAGTAGTTAAGTCTCTTAGTCTCCTAAACAGGCCAATAAGAGACTATTAACTACTATTATTCTTTCGTTTACTGAAATCACGTGATTTCAAATTAGTTTGATTTATGCTCCCAACCACTGATTCGAAACCAAAGATTTGTAAATCTTCATAAAGCAGTGTTTTAAAATTGCCCATCATTAGAAATTGTTGAATAAAGTTATTTTGTTTTTTTGGCATAAAAACACACACACACACACAAAAGTATTCTCGTTGCTTCATAACATTAAGGTTAAACCACTGTTGTCACATGAACTGTTTTAAATACGTCTTTAGTAGCTTTCTGGGCATTGAAAGTGTAAATTATCTTGCTGTCAATGGAGGCCTCACTGAACCATCGGATTTTATCAATAATATCTTAATTTGTGTTCCGAAGATGAACGAAGGTCTTACGGGTGTGGAACGACATGAGGGTGAGTAATAAATGACAGAAATATAAATTTTTGGGTGAACTAGCACCGGTGCTACTGCCCTCAAATGTTAGTCTGGAGCCGTGCAGTGGTTCTAGAGATCAGAAAAGTATAATGATGTTAAACGAATGTTGTCTGTTGTATATTTTTACTGTTAAACATCAAGAAATGCTTTAAATATTGCCCAAATTTTGAGAAAAGCCGCCGCATATTCAGCCATTTTAGGCCGCAGAAATCAGAAAAACGTCCTGTGAAATCCTGGAAGGACCGATAATGTAATTTTGTAGAATTGTAAATAGTACTTTTTAAATAAAAATAGATTAAATAATACAATTTACATTCCCTCAAAAAATACTCAAATGTGCATTTTATTTTGAAATTTTTTTAGTGTTATTAAATAAAAAGGATAAATAAAATTAAATATTTTATAAAAAAAAAAATGTTTGCTTCTTTGTAATTTACATTCCTTTGAAAAATATTCAAATGTGCATTTTACTTTGAACATTGTTTTTAAGTTTAATTAAATAAAATAAAAAAAAAGTATTATATCTTGTATGGCAGCTTTTGTAATTTACATGCCTTCGCTATTAAATGTTAATTTTAAAAACATTGTTTTTCAGTCAAGATGAGATTTTTAGTTTTTTTTTTTTTTTTGAGGGGGTGTTCAGTTCTACAAAAATGTGTATATTATGATATTTCATACTAAAGGGCTGTTGAATGCTCGAATCTGATTGGTTGACCAACGTTGACCAAGGTGTGCAGTTATTTTCAGCGAAACACACGGCTAAAGTAGTTCTTGGCAGGTCTTGACCGCATTACAGTTCTATATCACTTCGCCAAATGATTTCAAGTCCTTACAGCCTAAAACCGCAAAAGAAACAAAACCCACAACGACACCGACCAAGCAAATAAATATAGTAAACAATATGATGAAAATTACAAATTAGTGTCAGGGTTTTTGCCACAAAATACGTTTTATTGTGTCCTGAAAGCGCATACTCTCTCGCGCACTCACTCTCACTCTCACTCTCTCTCTCTCTCAAACGTACACACGTACTGTATAGTTTGGACACAAACTCGCATAGAAACGTTTGGTCAGCGCTGCTCTGATGAATTAATCAGTAAATAGTTTAGCAACTTAAGATACATGACTCACCAGCGAGGTTATAACTGTGCGGTTCTTGAGATAAACCTATAGTTTCGCTATTAGTAGAGACCAGTGCTGTTAGAGACGCACAGATCAGGTATGCTAATTCACATATGTTGCTTATTCTCTCTCTCTCTCTCAAGTGCGTTAATAACTATCAACGGTACTATTCTGCTATCTATCAAGGCTCAAGACTTCGTTACTAGTTCTGAAATTACATTTTGGAATTAGCAACGGAGGCTTGGGATGATGCGTAAGAAATTAGTCCCACACACGAGTGTTTTAAGCACAAAAACCTGACAAATGCCTTGAAATACAACATCTAAACAGTGTCTTGAAGTGGGGTAACCATAGTATAAGCGAAATAATTGACTATGGGCCGTTGAATTCTTAGAAAATAATAACTCTACTTCGTGTCGTGGCCACATTACCACCTCAGGTTAGCATTATTTTCTAAGAATTCAATGGCTCTTCATCAATTATTCCTTACATAATCACCCAATTTTTTTAAAAATATATTGTGATTAAAATTTTGCTTATCGCCCACTTCTACCCTGTTAGTTGCATGTGTTGGACAGACATTTACAGCGCTCATGTCTAACCACTACGACATGACATAAACATATTCTTTATTTCCTGTTTGTGTGTTTTTCTCAGATGATGTGGTGTCAAACTACTTCACTAAAGGCAAGCGGGGCAAGCGCTCGGGCATCCTGCTCATCTTCTCCTTCTTGAAGGAGGCTGTTTTGCCAAGCCGACAGAAGATGTACTGATGAAGCAGTTGAAATAAGCATCGGACGGAGGGTTTTGGGGGGGGGGGGTTGTTCAGGCCACCGGCCCCTTTCATTGGACAGCATCTTTTTGTGGGAGGGATTCATTTGCAATGATGATCATGAGATTGAATCTGTAGGACCACATCAGAACAAACATGCACAGACTCCTCGAATGAACTAATCTGTCCGTTGATTCATGTCGAGAGTCGCCAGCTCATTGTGTTTTAGGCGTCTAAAGCCATGAAAGGACTTCAGAAGTCTTTAATTTTTAAAGGCTTAATCTTTTGACTTGTCTGTATGTGGATGATTGTGGAAGGGGCTTCGGCTTCTGTAGCGTCGCTAGAGGCTCCTGCTGATTTCCTTCTAATCACATCACTTCAAAAGCCAATGTTTGTGTTTGCTCATGAATATGTCTGGATTTTTTGTTCACATTTTAAAGGAATGTTTTACCCCGAATTCTTCAGTTTGCTCACTGTCAGTACATAGTCACTTCTTACACTACAATCATTTGCTTTGAGGTCAGACCTTAACCAAGTAATTTTTTAATGATCTGATGTTCAGAAGGATTGTTAATGTCCTTTCTGCTCCATTTGAGCTTTATAAATCCATTTTATATCATCCGGTGGTTTGACGATTAAAGAAAAGCTAGTCTTTGGGTAAAATGTTGCTTTAAATATACTGGAATCATGAGAAGGCATTGTGTTGGCCATGCTTAATTTGTGTGCTGTATAAAAATCTAATAAAATTCAGTTGTATGAGTTTTTGAAAGGTAAACATTGTCATGTACAAATAAGGATCTGATGTAAGTGGGTGAATCTCGGAATCAGAAACATCCGGTCACATTTCACCCCAAAATCACGAGGGAAAAAAAAGTTTTGCAAGAAAATTGATTTTTAGGATTATTAAGTGAGCATTGTTTTTCAGTCTACTTAAAAAGTAATAAAATAAAAATAAAAGTTTGTGTAATTTACGTCTTTAAAAAATATTCAAATGTTAATTTTAAAAGATTTTTCAGTCAAGATGGCATTTTATTAGTTTTGATCCATAAAAATGTGTATATTATTAAATTTTTAAATGTGCTTAATTATCAGAAAAAAGTGTATGCAAAAGTCTTAGTCTTCATTAAACAAATTATTTTTGGGTATAATGTGATCTGGACTTGTTCAGTCCTCACGAACATGTTTTGTGAGATTCACCCATGCAGAACTATCTTTTATTTTTATTTTTATAAAGTATAAAATCTGGATTGTGTAATATAGCTCTTTGACCAAAATGCAGATTTTGTTTAAATGTGGAGAATTTCTAATAAAATGTCCGACTTACTCAGAGGGGCTGCGGCACCGTCTGTACTGACTTCCTCCGTACGGACACATTTTTGCTCCTCTTTATTTGGCAGACAGGATCTTACACTTGGAGTGCGAGGTTGAGGAAAGGTCAGCACACATTCACATCAGGAAGCTCTCATCTGGGGAGTGAATCACTTAGGAGGGTGGAAGAAGTTGCCCTTTGCTGGTGTTATCTATTTTGTGGCTTGTTTTGTAATGGCTGAGGTTAAAGTCGACATACGGAAAACTGGTTCTAGGTCAGTGTAAAAGGGCAGCTGTTTTCTTGTATGTCAAAAATGAAGCCAAGGATCCTTTGGGATCCAATGACGACAGCAGAGCTGTTTTCAGCCCGGTGACCTGGGTCACTGCAGCTTCGACCTTGACGCCTCCAGCCCCCAAACCGCATTTGCTCAGAGTTCAACTTTCATCCACACCTACATAGTTTGGCATCAGGGAACTTTTTGAAGATTTTTTTTTCGCCCTCATAGATGTTTTCTGCTCTCCTTTTCACACCTTGATGATGGTCAGCATCAGCTTGAGTGTGTATGTATAGAGGCATGTTGCAGTTAAAAGCTACTCAACAAATTTTAGCCTTTGGCCAGAGTTTTTGCGCTTTGGAAAAGTGTGCCGTTGAATCTCACAAAACCTGCAAAGAACACGTCCAGGAGTCGGAGCCATGATTTCGATTTGAGTCTCGCCTCAAGGTCTTTTCCCAAATCAGTTCCCTTTTCTGCACAACACTGTACTATCTAAGGCACTGTTTTTTGTTGTACTGTAATGTGAAGAAAAAAAAAATCAGTTGTGAAATATTTATACACTACTGTTCAAAAAGTTTGGGGTTGGTAAGATACTAAGTCATTAACAGAAATTCTTCTAAATTAGCATAACATAAATAAGCAAAACATTAATCACTGCTAAATCTCACACTTAACATTAATCTTACACCAAAAAAAAAATTATATTACACTTAATTTTAGCATTTACTCTCCCTTTTGAGTGCCATCGGCAAAGCATGCTGGGAAACAGACATCAAAGCCGTTTCAGTTAAACTTAAGTTTGTCTAAATTAAAATAAATAATTTCATAAAACTCAAAACAATGAAACAGTTTAGTTTACTTAATATATATCAGTTATGTGAACTTGAAAGAAAAACAAAGTGCTAAATACTCATAAAGTTAATTTCACTGAACTAATTCGTTTAATTTAAGTTTTTTCCTACTCAAACCAATTAATTATTTTGAGCGTTAGGGTTTACAGTGGCTTAAAGGGCGAGACGGCGTGGCCTGGCCTTGGAAGCAGTAAAAACGATCTATATATTCAAATGTAATTTGCCTATGTTTTTTATTCATATATCAGAGTCAGACACACATAGCAGAACAATAAAGTTTACTCTATTCTCACAGTTCAACAGCCACTTACTTTCACGTATTTCGGGAGAAACTGGGGAATTCAAGTGCTGTACCAGAGACAGTTTGGCTGTACGTTAAATCCGGCTGACAGGACTCTGAACTGCAGCGCTCATCTGGTTAGATCAAGATAATTGATAAAGGTTTTTAAACGAAGAATCGGAATATCAAATAGTTGACATGGTAAGCGTGTCAATGTTTGTGAATATTTTTTAATAAAAAATGAAAAACGAAATAAAACGAATAGCGATAGATCTGTTAGTTATTGTGGCCGCGGTGTGTCACGTGACAATCATGACGCGTCGCCATGGAAACAAGGGGTCAGTTAAAATATTTGTAACTTATGCGTGAAAGGGTTGATTTAAAAAAATATGTTTTCTAAGTAAACAACAATAGCCCAAGTTTAGTAAACATTTTTTATTGAGACTATAAAAAATTATTCTGGATCTCTTTTTAGGTCTGTGGGTGGCACCGGCACACCCTGGCACAACTTCGGTAAAGTTGGTTTTATATTCGCACATTCGGACTTCTGATAAATTAAGACTTTCCAATAAATGTGCAATAAATTAATGTTTGCGAATTTTAAGCAGCGACATGATATTGACAACCAACGATTGTCAACTTACAACATTTTTCACAGTCGATCAAAATAGGCAAGTATTGTTTTAATGGCATATTTACTTGTGAATGTCCACTGAATGTCCAATGAAGTGTGATTAACAAGGCTATTGAATACGGATGTCCGAATGTGCGAATATAAAACCAACTTTACCGAACTCCTGGCACACCCGTGGCTATGCCACTGATTGGACATGTTTTGTCTCGCCAATTAACACATTCAAACTATTTTAAAAGCGGAAGACGAAAATCTGTGCGCGCAGCCTTAAACAAACACACAGATACACAAAAATATATAAAATAGTAAAAAAAACAAAATATCGTGCTAGATACGAGGTAAGAGAGATAGCGAAACGCGCGCACGCAGAGAGAGAGAGAGAGAGAGAGAGAGAGAGAGACAGACACAATCAGCTGCATTTACACTGCAAGTCTTAATGCACAGATCCGAACTTTTGACCGTATCCGATTTTTTGGCCAGTGTGTTTACATTCACTTTAGACGCGACTGGTATCCGATATCTGTGTTTACATTACTTCCTGCCCCAAAATGATTGTCATTGATAGTTTTACATGCACATGGTAGACCCTCGGGTTTTGAATGGCTGTGCTATTAAATTTATTTATATATTTCATGTCGGGTGGCCATGATTACCTGCCAGAATGGATAAGTTAACAGCTGTCAGTGTCATGGATGTTTTGCAGCGCGAAATCTGACTGAACGGGTATAGAATGGAAAATAAAGGTAATTTGCATTTGTTATGTTATCTGCGGTCGTTATATCTATAATTCTGAAGTGAAATAAAGTAGTAAGATTACATTTATTTGAATGAATTCGAATATGAATGATGACGAGAGAGACTGTGTAGGCGAGTAGCCTACACAGTGAAGCTTTTGGCACTGTTTTAGTGAGCAAATGTGTCGCCCTCACCGTATGGTGGCTTGGATTTCCAAGGGGAATCGGATATGCGTGTTTAGACGTAGGTCGCACGTGCAGAGATCGGATATGTATCTGATTTAAAACCACATTTGAAAGTGGCTCAGATCAGATGCGAAAAAATCGGATCTCGTGCGAATTTTTGTGTTTACACCTGTGCAACTAATTCTGATCTGTGTCAGATGTCGCAAAAAATCTGATTTTTTGTGCCAGTGTAAAAGCAGCCTCAGACAGCGCTCGAACACCGAATTAATTCCTCTTTCGCGTTTACTTGCGCTTGAACGGACACATACACAAAATTAAATCAAATACCTGTCTCCTCAAGTATTCTCTCGGTTATGTCATAAGTGAACAGTTGAGAAAGAAACCGGATGTGTGTCAGTTATTCGGTCCGTGCTTTCCTTCTTAAAGTGACAGCAGCCTTATATTCATCATTAATGTTAGTAAAAAAACAACAAAAAAAACAGCAACAACATTATCATCATCTGCCATGTTCGAGAGAAAATAGTGAGGAGAGCAGTCAGGAGGAAAGTGATGAGGGCAGCTTTTAGGATAAGCGTGTCGCGTAAAGTGTGAGTACCAAGCAACATCTCTAGGTGCTCCCTTAGTTATCTGCACCCCTGTATAGACGAGTTTCCTGAGTGAAATAGGCGGGCCGCCATTATCCTTTCACTCTGCCAACGTCTTCCGGTTGTGTCTGCCAATAATTTCCGGTTAGCGAGTTAGCGTCTTTTACTGTCTTTGGTTAGCGTGCAGAAAAAGTAAATTATGGATGGTGTTACACGCCGACACGGCTCCGGGACATATTGTGCTGTTCGCGGTTGCAACAACTCGTGGCGATTGCTGAATGTTTGGTCGGAAGGAGAATGTTTCGACCATCAACCATCTACAAGGCGCCAATGTGGATGTGCTCCCCCGTATGCGTTGTATGAGAAACCAAAAACAGATGTTGAATCTCGGAAGTGGCTAGCGGCTTTGAAGTTGAAGAATCCGCCTAAAAGACTGTTTGTTTGTTCTTATCACTTCATTGATAAAAAGCCCACAGAGGAAAACCCTTTCCCGGAACTTTGGTTGGGATACGAGCGACCTCCCCAGCAAAAGAGACGTAAACTCGACAGAAACACAAGTGACACGCAATCGGATGGTAAGTGTATCTTGATATTTTTCTGGTTAGCTTTTTTAAGCTTGCAGCATAAGTTCGACTGTTGATATATGTGTCTCTGTCCTGTGTTAGTGGGGTATATACATTTATAGTTGATGCTGTTTGTCTTTTAGAAGTGTGCATCGAGCCGAAGTTTAAAGATGCTGCAACACAATGGGAGGACCTAACAAAAACTGACCACAGCTACGCGGCAAAGTTGGACCACGTGAACAAATCGACGCAGACTGGGGGTCAGACTGTGGCTGATGATATGCTCCTGGATGATGATACCTCGCTGCTGTACACAGGACTGCGTCTGGTATATTTTTTTACTTTGGTGAAAACGATGTTGCCATTTAGTAAACCATCATGTAGTATTCCTGTTGTTGACCAAATACTGATGACCCTCATGAAACTGAACCTTGTGTTAGGGGATGTGGCAAAGCGCTTTAAAGTGTCTAAAGGTGAAGTAAGTAAGGTGATTGCTCACTGGATTGATACATTGGGTGAGCAGCTTGAACCCATGGTTGCCTGGCTGCCAAGAAGTGTTATACGTGCTAACATGCCACCATCCTTTAAAAAGAACCACCCCCAGACCACTTGCATCATCGATTGTGCTGAAACGGCTATTCAGAGAGCAACAAACCTTAACTGTAGGAGTGCCACTTTCAGTCATTACAAGGGAACCAATACTGCCAAATATCTTGTTGCTGTGTCACCTCATGGGCTGATAATGTTTATATCAGAGGCCTATGCTGGTAAAAGCAGTGACAGGTTTATCACTATAAACAGTGGGTTTCTGGAGGCCCTAAGGCCTGGTGATGAGGTAATGGCTGACAGGGGTTTCACGATTCGAGATGTACTACATGAAAGGAAGGTGAAATTGAATATTCCTGCCTTTACCCACAAGCGTGGTCAATTGACCAATGAGGAGGTAACGCGCACTAGACGAGTGGCCAATGTCCGTATACATGTGGAGAGGGCAATCCGAAGACTTAGTCTTCAAAATTCTGTCCCAAACTGTCCCCATCTCCATGACCCCGCGGTTGGACAAGATTCTTACCATATGTGCTGCTTTAGCAAACATGAGGTCCAGACTCATCCGACTGCCACATGAGGTTTAAGTCCCTATGAAAAGTAAAACCTGGGTTACCTGCAGTTTTTTTTTT
>RJVU01074764.1:361032-371803 GCA_003731715.1 Anabarilius grahami
CGTAGCCCTGTGCAGTGCATGCCCAGTTGCACCTGCATGTGATATCCCTTTGGCCCATTGAAGGACAGATGGAATTCCCCTGTGGGCATGCGTTTGATCTCACTGCTTTTAGCAGCAAGTGCTTCAGTAAGGGACTGGTTTTTGACTAAGACAGGGCACTTGATCTCCAGTAGTGTGTCTCTGTTCATGACACCATCCGGACTCGCAGCAAGCCATGGCTCACTCGGGCAAACCACCAAACCTTTCACATCGATGTCATGACCTTGGTCTTGCAGGTATTGCCTGGCGTGCTCTTCACCCTCTGCTCCTTGCCGGGTTGCTGCGTTACCGTAAAAGGTAGGATGGAGGTGTTCAGACAAGAATTTGTCTGGTGCTGTGGTAGCCCGAACTGGCACATTCTTGGCTGTGCTTGCTGTTATCCGTACCCGTCGCATGTCATGCCACAGTTGTTCCCTGCTCTGTTCTTTTGTGTGCTGCTCAATGTACATAAATTGGGTTGTGGTCATGTCAATGTATGTGGTGTAGAATGCCCTACATTTCTCACGTTCAAGTTGTGTGTTGTGATCACCATGATGTAGGGGCAGTGGAGCTTTTGATGTCTCGGCAGACTGAGCAGGGAGGCTGGTGTTAAAAGTGAGCTGCATTAGTCCACTGCCAGGTGCAGTGAAAAGTGCCGCTATTGGTGTGGAGAGACAGTAATTTTGCCATTCTTCCAGTGTCTCATGGACTTTTACCTTGCGACTAGGTGTAGAAACTATGCTGGAGGAGAATGCCTGTGATGCTGGTTGGTATAAGTTATTTCTGCTGTGTCTTCGGAAAGACACATCTCTGATTTTTTGCTGCTCAGTATTGCTTTTTGTCCCGGCATTCCAGCAATTCTGCACATCAGTGCAGGCAAGTCCTGTCTTCCCTTGCCTCACAGCATTTTCTACCTGCAGACAGATAGAAACAAAATCACACACTTTTTAAATAATGGTTTGAGCATCACAGCACAATTGACTTCTTTTAGAGAAAACATTTTGTAAATCAAAATAACATTAACATCAATGTTTAACCCCTTTATGCCTGAGTTTATTTAGACTTATATAAAAAAATCTGGAAAAATATGAAAAGAATAATAAAAGAAAATACCCGCTGCATTTCTAGATTTTTAATTCAACATAATCAAACAATTTATGTTAAAAAAACTCAACAGATGTTTACTTCATCCCAAGTACAAGCAATATAAACAGTTTTTATGGTTAATATTTTACCTTTACCTTTGTTAGATCACATTTAAGAATTGCAACCTTGTGCGGGAACGGCAGTTGTAGTTCACACTCTCTCACACCTAGACACAATCTCTCTCTCACATGCATACGCACACACACACACACACACACACACACACATTTGTATTACTCGTCGTGTTCTGTTATAGATTAACACACGGATAACGTTACATACAAACATCTTAATACAAGCATAAGATGGGCTAACGTACCTTCCAAAGCACGGCGGCTGCATGGCTACAGGAACGTCCGGGTCCGGCGATACAGGTACAGCCTGCAGAGTTCGGTAAAGTTGGTTTTATATTCGCACATTCGGACATCCGTATTCAATAGCCTTGTTAATCACACTACATTGGACATTCAGTGGACATTCACAAGTAAATATGCCATTAAAACAATACTTGCCTATTTTGATCGACTGTGAAAAATGTTGTAAGTTGACAATCGTTGGTTGTCAATATCATGTCGCTGCTTAAAATTCGCAAACATTAATTTATTGCACATTTATTGGAAAGTCTTAATTTATCAGAAGTCCGAATGTGCGAATATAAAACCAACTTTACCGAACTAGCCTGCAGTCTCCACATCTCCCGTCTTGGTAACTAAAACCCAGGCGTTATGCGCTGAATTGTTAACGGACTGGCTTGGTTGAACATCGGCCTTTAGGTAAATTAAACTGCCCATATCGTGTAAAAGTACACAGCCCACTTTGTCTGAATGGAGGTACTGAAATGCCTCAGAGCTTTTCAGGTTATTAATTGCATTCCCATCCACCACCATGGAATCAATAAAATAAGAAAAGATCTTAGATGTTGTTATGCTGAGCCATATCGACATGTTGTCCGCCCATGATGTTACCTTACTTGGATGCGGAATGGTCAAAACACCATTTTTAACAAGCTTTTCGGTCAAATGTTGCCATTCCAACGCCATTTTTGCACCACTACTCAGCCTGCGCCGGAAATTCTTGGCAGAAACAGGAAGTAAACCGGAAGTGCCCGGGAAACTTATCTATATTATCACTCTTTATGCGGTGTGCACGGCATGGAATACTGTATCCCACAATTCAGTGCGCTCAACTCAAGAAACTCAAAGTAAAATCCACTGCAGTTTTCAACATTTTCTTTCATTATTTGAGCAGACATCCATTTGTATTTCTGAGAACTGGATGTGGCATGCTGAATTAAAAATGCATGCAATGACCTCATTCTGCTGTTGAAAATCTTTATTGTTGCATAATGCATACTATTTCACATGCTATTTTTAGATTGATCTTATTATGCTATTTTAAAGATTCTTAATTTTGTTTTAGAGGTCTCCTAGAATAGGTTTACATGCATCCAAAGTCAAAAAAACACTTTAATCTTCTCATAATATACATTGCACAACACCTTATTTCTCAGAGTCTGAAAACAGTTAATTTAAAGATTCAGTCTCTCTTAACTCCTCTTTTCAACGAGCTTCCTCTGCTCTGATTGGTCAGATGATTTGTGATTGTTCCGTTCACATTGCACGTCAGAAATTAAACGCCTATTACCATATCTGAATTCCAGGTCTGGAGGCTTCCTCAGCGCTTGATACACAGTGATACGAATGATGGTGTCGGTTTTACCGTATCAATTCCAGTGTGAGTCCTCTTACTTTTGAAGTGCAGCAAAGTGGATCTGTAGTGCAGAAACTACAGTGTTTGAGGGCGGGTCAAAATAGACGTTGTTCGGGGGGAACCAATTTGTTACTTTGTTACATAGATATGTAACTAATTTTGGCAGTTCAGAAATCTGTTCTCTCTTTTAGGAGACTAGAACTTTAATTGTTATTCACTTTGATCTTTTAAAACTTTCCAGACCTTTTACATTCACAAAAACTATATTACACATTTCATGAAAGGTAATATTCAAAATATTCAGCATAATGGGGCACTTTAACAAACAGTAGGAAATACACTAGTATTTCATGCTGCACATATTCAGAAGTATCTCTACACCAATACTATTGAAAAGCAGAAGCGCAAACCACTATTTATTCCTCTGGAACTTATTGAAAATATGACTTTGGTCTCTGCAGATAATAGCATGTCTAATAGTGGCCAGGCTTCAACTCCTCGGCCAGGTGCATGGCCACCTCAGTCCAGGGCGAGTCTTCGGTTTTTAGGGACTGACCCAGTCGAGGCAGATCCAGCACACTGAAACACTGGAATTGCCTGAGATTGTGTTGCTGTTTGGTGTTTACCATCTCCTGCTGTTTGTCTTTTCGCCACATGGCATCTTTCAGAAACCTGTTGCACAAATACATTTATTTTAATTTGCATATCTGACTTCACACTATGAAAAAATTCCACATATTTCAAATTTTAAAAAAAATTCAGTTGCTGCCCTAAATCAAATTGGCTTAACAAGTCATTTCAACTTAAATTATATTAAACAAATTGAGCTGAATCTCATATAACTTAAAGGGTTAGTTCATCAAAAAATGAAAATTCTGTCATTAATCACTCACCCTCATGTCGTTCCACATCCGTAAGACTTTCGTTTATCTTCGGAAAACAAATGAAGATCTTTTTAATGAAATCTGAGAGCTTTCTGTTCCTCCATTGACAGCTACGCAACTGACACTTTGAAGCTTCAAAATGTTGATAAAGAGATCATAAAACTAATGAAACTCCATATGAATTGAGTTTAGTTCAAATTTTCCGAAGAGACTCGATCACTTTATATGATGAACAGATTTAAATTAGGCTTTTACTTACATATAAACATTCATCAGCGAACATAAACAGAAGCTAAACTGAACCTGAATGAGGCACGAGAACAAACCTCTTCTGGAAGCTCAAATGTGCTGCTTAACATGAGAATGAACCACATTGGTTCTTGCGGAAGCTCAAATGTGCTGCATAACACACGAGAATGAACCTCATTGCTTCTTGCAGAAGCTCAAACGTGCTGCGTAACCCACGAGAATTAACCTCTTTGGTTCTTGCAGAAGCTCAAAGTGCTGCGTAACAAGAGAATGAACCTCATTGCTTCTTGCGGAAGCTCAAACGTGCTGCGAGAATGAACATCATTGGTTCTTGCGGAAGCTCAAACATGCTGCGTAACACACGAGAATGAACCTCATTGGTTCTTGCGGAAGCTCAAATGTGCTGCGTAACATGAGAATGAACATCATTGGTTCTTGCGGAAGCTCAAATGTGCTGCGTAACACGAGAATTAATATCATTGGTTCTTGCGGAAGCTCAAACATGCTGCGTAACACACGAGAATGAACCTCATTGCTTCTTGCGGAAGCTCAAATGTGCTGCGTAACACGAGAATGAACATCATTGGTTCTTGCGGAAGCTCAAATGTGCTGCGTAACACGAGAATGAACCTCATTGCTTCTTGCGGAAGCTCAAACGTGCTGCGTAACACGAGAATGAACCTCATTGCTTCTTGCGGAAGCTCAAATGTGCTGCGTAACATGAGAATGAACCTCATTACTTCTTGTGGAAGCTCAAATGTGCTGCGTAACATGAGAATGAACATCATTGGTTCTTGCGGAAGCTCAAATGTGCTGCGTAACACGAGAATGAATATCATTGGTTCTTGCGGAAGCTCAAACGTGCTGCGTAACACACGAGAATGAACCTCATTGCTTCTTGCGGAAGCTCAAATGTGCTGCGTAACATGAGAATGAACATCATTGGTTCTTGCGGAAGCTCAAATGTGCTGCGTAACACAAGAATGAACCTCATTGCTTCTTGCGGAAGCTCAAATGTGCTGCGTAACACAAGAATTAACCTCATTGTTTCTTGTGGAAGCTCAAATGTGCTGCGTAACACGAGAATGAACCTCACTGGTTCTTGCGGAAGCTCAAACGTGCTGCGTAACACGAGAATGAACCTCATTACTTCATGCGGAAGCTCAAATGTGCTGCGTAACACGAGAATGAACATCATTGGTTCTTGCGGAAGCTCAAATGTGCTGCGTAACACGAGAATGGACCTCATTGCTTCTTGCGGAAGCTCAAATGTGCTGCGTAACATGAGAATGAACCTCACTGGTTCTTGCGGAAGCTCAAACGTGCTGCGTAACATGAGAATGAACCTCACTGGTTCTTGTGGAAGCTCAAACGTGCTGCGTAACACATGAAAATGAACCTCATTGATTTTTGCGGAAGCTCAAACGTGATGTGTTACATGAGAATGAACATCATTGCTTCTTGCGGAAGCTCAAACGTGCTGCGTAACATGAGAATGAACATCATTGGTTCTTGCGGAAGCTCAAACGTGCTGCGTAACACATGAGAATGAACCTCATTGCTTCTTGCGGAAGCTCAAACGTGCTGCCTAACATGAGAATGAACATCATTGGTTCTTGCGGAAGCTCAAACGTGCTGCACAACACACGAGAATGAACCTCATTGGTTCTCCACGTCAAGCAAACTTGCTTGAGCTTCTTTTTCCCACAACTGATGTGTGAGTTGATGAATGTTTATATGAATAAAAGCCTAAATTAAATCTGTTCATCATATAAAGTTATCGAGTCTCTTCAAAAAATTTGGACTAAACCGCTCGATTCATATGGATTCATTTTACGATCTCTTTATGAACTTTTTGAAGTGTCAAAGTGTCAGTTGCGTAGCTGTCTATGGAGGGACAGAAAGCTCTGATTTCATCGAAAAGATCTTCATTTGTGTTCCGAAGATGAAGTCTTATGGGTTTGAAATGACATGAGGGTGAGTAATTAATAACAGAATTTTCATTTTTGGGTGAACTAACCCTTTAAAAGTTGGAGTTGCTTTAATTGTTTTGATGAGTTAATGTAAAAACATGTTACCATGACTTATTGATCATATCATTTTTTAGTGTATGCCATTAGTTTTTGCACATATGCAATGTCATGTAAACTAACCTGTAGTGTCAATAACATGCACCATCACATGCAGTAATTGTCACTAGCACTTGATACCTGGCAATGACCCTGTGGCCCCAGATACGAGCGAGGTCGAGGGGCGTGTGATCTCTCTTGTCCCGAGCATGTGTGTCTGCTCCGTTTCTCACCAGCGTCTCTGTGCAATCCATCAGACCTTCTGCAGCGGCCAAATGCAGTGGGGTCATTCCTTCATCTGTTGCGCTGTGGATACAACAACACTGAGGTAGCTGACACAATGACATGCTTCTGACAACATGGCAACTTTGCTAAAATCATAATCATGCTGACAATGTAGCCTGTATGTATATGGATGTGTATTTTTATACACTTTTAAAAATAAAGGTTCCAAAACTAGGTTTTTGCATCGATGCCACAGAACAATTTTTGGTTCCTCAAAGAACATTTAAGTGGGCAATTATTTCTTAGTGTGAAGAGCATTATAATAATCCGAAGAACCTTTTTCACACTATAAAGACCCTTTTGTGCAATGGAAAAATCCATGGATTTTCAGTTTCACTCCAAAATATTTCCAAAGTAAATAATAACTAAAATTGGTTGATAAAAGTACAAGTATAAACTGCTAAAAAAAATTATCCATTTATACTTATATTATTTACAAATATTAATTTATGCCATTATTTTTTTGTGTGGCTCCTGTTCATTAGAGTTATCCATGATTAAGTAAAACAGAGGTGGTTCATACACATTGGTCTGGGCTCCGTGTTCCAGCAGGTAAATGAGGCAGGCGTGTTTGTTTTGTCGGCTCTGAGCTGTCAGCACCATGTGTAGGGGTCTGCGTCCGCGAGGACAACTGACATTCACATCCCCGAAATCACCAGCCTCCGCCAGCAGCTCCATGCAGTCCAAGTATCCATGAAGCGCTGCTATATGAAGCACGGTGAGACCCTGACACACGTACACATCCCATACAGTCGCACCCAACAATATCTGGACACTTAAATCAATACATGTAATAAACAGGTGTTTAAAATAAAGATAAAAAGTGTTGTAATGTCATAAACAACATCTGCTAGAACTTGAGAACTTCACACTTCCACTACAAGAGGGATCACTTGGTAAAGGATGCAAAATAAACTTTAACTGTGGCTTAAATATCCAAATACTTGTTGGGTCCTTTGCATATCTGGAGGCAGTACAAATAAAACATACTGTCACGAAAGATTAAATGATCCAGAAAAGAAGGAAAAGAGACAGAAAGAAGACCCAGCTGACATCATCACCACTGGCCATTATCTGCCAGCGGAACATTCAGTCAATTGCCCTGTCCAAATACCCACACTTGCGGTCTTTGCACTTGACCACTTGTCTACTTACATGACATATTTCCTGTATTTAGCCCAAGTGTTCAAGTGGGCATGAAGACTGCAAGTGGGTGTAGAACTTTTGATTACTTGATGGGACACACTTGTCTTGCAAAAATGCAAGTTTACAGAGCTTTTTTATTTTCAATACTTTGCATTTTAAAATAGACTTCTAAATGTCTATTCAGTGCCCATATTTACACCAATGAAATGTGCAACACTTTGTTTTACTACCAAATTATATGTAATATATAATTAATTTAACAGCCTACAGTCGAATGTTTTCCTCAACATCTCGCGATTTTGGAGCTCGTGAGGTTCCGAACACAATGCATGATGGGATACGCTTAGCCTCGAATACCGCTCCGAAGCGGGTATGGAAGATAGTGTTGGTTTAGTGTATATTAAGGGCACTGCACTTGGCCCAGATAGCACACGTACGTCTGCAAGATGTCTGTTAAAGATCACTTCATCTGGAAAGCATCTGCTGTTTACAAACATCTGACAGACGTCTTTAAGATGTCAGTTTTACATACATTCTAAATCATAAACATCTTAAAGACATCTTCTAACCGTCTATTTGACATCTGACAGGAAACATCCTATAGACGTATTGCAGATGAGCAAATGCTCTAAACACACACATCAAATAGACATCTCCGAGATGTACGTGTGCTATCAGGGGGGCATTTTTAAGACATGGGACAGTCTTGCGCACTTGCTTCCTGTCGCATGCACGAGCTCTCAAGGGTGGGTTTTTGGACAGGGCAAATGTCAGTAGCCTACTTGATCAATCTTTAATGTCTTATTATGTTCAGTGATTGGAGCTGAATTAACAACAGAACATTGTGGATAAGTATATAATATAAAGAACGCACGTGTTTGTCAGTGTGCAGTGGTTTGCGCGCTCTCTTCAGGGTCAAACTCAACCATTCACGCGCTCCGCACGCGGCGGCGTGAAACATGTCGCTCTCCGGCGAAAGTGTACGAATCGGCCGAACCAGCGATCCGGAATCATCCGTTCGACTAACACTAAGGATAAACAGATGAAATGAAGTTATTATTATTATTATTGTTATTATTATTAATTAGGGGTTCAAGTACGTAGTGCTTCCATCCATTACTGACAAATCTTCGCTATAATTCTAGCAAAGTGTGACCAATTTAGCATCGAGCAGAAACTCACCTCATGGCCGTTGAGTTTGTTGATGTTTCTGCGGCTGTTTCCATGGTGTTTCAGTTTCTCCTGTCAGTCAAACTCAACTGCGCGAGCTGAATTCAGTTTATTCCATGATCCACATTATTTGCATCAGGCTAGTTGACAAACATGGACATTTGTAGGTTAACATCTGGTTATTTTTCGGTAAAAATCTGTTGAGACTGGTCATCACCATTTTAATTGCATTTTTCTATTTTTAAAATTCACCTGCAGTGTGACATATTAATTTAAAAAGTAGCACAAATATTCCGGTCTCGGTTAAAATGTCATGGAAAATACATTTGGGCCTGTAATATTTTATTGAAGCAAAATTAGTTTTTGATGAAGAATTGCATGCAATACTGCTGCCTGAAAATGTCACGTCAGGTCCCATCATCTACTAAAAATATTGAACTGGACATGCATTTCTGTAGGATATGTGCATATATGGCCAAGTTAAAAAGGGTGAAGTTCATCAAGTCATTGAGTTTGGCCTTTTGACAACAGAATTACATAGATACAAAGTGCACATGCTCATACATCTGCTCATCGAAGAGCAGAAAGCTTTGTTGAGCAAACTGACAGCTCCCGGAAAAGATTAGATAAATCTGCCAAAGTACATTTTTACTTTCCCTTTGTCCTGCATGCAGAGATTAATCTTTTTTATTGATTTCATCCAAATGCACCTCTCTGTGTCTGCAGAAGATGGGATGATATGGATCATAGTTATGTTGTCCATGTCTCAGTGATCAGTGCTTTCTACCGAGAGGCATCAGGCACTCAACGATGATCAGAGGAAGTGCAGGTGTCTGGAACTCGTTTTGTTTAAATATCAATGATACAATTGTCTAAATATTAATTGTTGCTTTATAATTGATGTCAGATTTCAAAGTACAGCCTTGCTTGTTTCTTTTGTGCTTACTAAATCAGATCATTTCTTTAAATAATAAAAAAACCTCATTTTTATTATGGCTGTCAATTTGACGTTTAGTGCTGTAGCAAATTAGCTCAAAATAAATATGAGTAATTAATCAAGCACCGCTATATAGAACAAATTAAGCTGTTTTATTGTTTAACTTAACGTGTATTACATACCTAATTTGTTTTCTTGCAACTATTAATCCCTTTAATTCTGTATTTGCTAAATATACATTGTGTATTTGTTTAGAACAATGTTAATATTATGTATATTTATTTTTACTCTATTTTCTGTTTTATAGAAAAACCACACACACACACAAATACTGAAAACACCCAACTAAGACAACTCTTCAACTTTCTACTAATAACTGAGTTGTTGTGGTGACAAATAAACGGGTTACTCCCATATTTCAAACATCTTCGCCTAAGTCTCTTACCGGACACCCTGTGGTGGGTTTCAAACCTAACCAGCAATATACTCCAATGAGAATGTGCTACCAACAGCTAACTCATTTTTTCATGGTCCTTCGAGCCGGATTGAGACTTGCTGCAGGCTTATAAGATGTCAACATATGCAGAAGATGAGCCAACTGGGCGTGTCAGAAGGAAGACTGCCCTTCTCGCCCGATATGAGGATTATGATCTAACTGGCTTTGCCCTGCCTACGTTGTATCCATGTAAGGAACCCCGCATCGGCCCAAAAACGGAATCCGACGCCCCCGGGCGAAGGTTAACGCGTGTATGCCTTTTCAGCGTCACTGTGAAGTTTACTTAATTTCACTCGTTTAATCTGACTCCAATTTCAAATGATTCTTATTCTTAGGTTGTGCTTCCAATTAGAAATTAATCAGTTATGCCTCAATTTAGATTTTTGATTATTCTGATTACCTTATAGTTTCAATTATTTCGTTCGCCGTAGACCCGGTATCGCTTTAGAAGAGTCACTTCGGCCGATTAAAGGCTCTTCCCGGACACAAACTCGTCAGTTCTGATCTTAAACATTGGATGCAGGGTAAATATCTACCTTTAAGTCGGTCGCGCTCTGCTTACTCGTAACAAAAAGCATAGTTATCATATATTTACGAAAACTGCAACTTATTTAAGACAGTGATTGTCAGAAATCGAAATGGACTCAATTGATGTGCCCTT
>RJVU01074764.1:375870-426863 GCA_003731715.1 Anabarilius grahami
ATGTACACTTGCAAATATTACCTTCATGCTGGGCCGTTCTATTAAAATGTGCCTGCAGAATAAGATGAGTTTGCACTTTTGCCAACCGTGTTGGTTGAAAAACTGAGGCATCACAAAAAGGACAGTGGAAATGACTGCAGCATTTGGTGCACTGTTTTAGATCTGGCAGAAACCCCCCTTTTTGATAGTAATATCCATCTGAGAAAAAATAGACAAGTCACACACAAATTATTTAGACAACCCAACAGAGCTCATATTGTCAATTCTACGCAGATTACTTGATATTTTGATGAAAATAAACTCAAGGCCGCATTTTATTCCAAAGATCGTATTTGTAATTATTACAGAACTTATTTCTAATTGTTACACTGTTATTGTCTGTGGTAGCACTTTGAGATTTGTAAAGTACAATAAAAAGAATGTGCAATATTATTTTTCCTACACATACTACTACTACTAATAGTAAATGTAGTAGTAATATTAGTATGAAATAATAGTAGTTAATACAGCTATACGTACAGTAGACCTACATAGTACTAAAATATGTTACACATAATAATTGTATTACATATTATATTTTTTATTTTAACATTTTTACTTTAACTTTAACGTTTTTTATTTTGTTAGAAAACATATTAAGTATCCCAGAATGGTACAATAACACAGAAAATAAGAGCAGGCTGTAAATATTATAAAATAATGCTACCTTTCGACAATCATTTTGATCAAATCAAACACTGACTAAGCAAGCAATAATAGGTTACGCACCACGCCTTTGAAATTAACTGGGGAGAACACAATTCCCGGCTTATTTTGTCGAACTATCTATCTAAACTAACATTATATACTAAAATAGTCTATTCATTTGTTGGTGTTATAAGATGTCACATTGATTTATGCCATAAAACCTGGTAATTTTCAGGAATCACTTTAATAAAATTAATAACCTTACTCACTTGTCCGATGTTCTTACTTGCTAGCAGTTTTATAATGTTGGAAATTATTACGGTTACACACGCTACAAAAAAAAAAAAAAGTTCATCCGAACAGCAGGTGGCACTGTCTGAAAAAACGATAGGTCTGGGAGTGCAGGTCTGAGCGTGCAGGTTTGAGTGTGCAGTTGGGCCTCCGGGCCTGCAGCTTCACCCTACTCGTTTTGGTGGCTGCTCCCAGAGACAAAATGTACTCTCCCTATGACATTCCAAGTGCCCAGCCACCCACTTGGGGGGCGCCAAAGGAAGAAGAACGCTACCACCATGACCGTGATTATTATCCCTCATACCAGCGGGAGTATGAAACCTCCTCACCTTATGATTCTGCATGGCGCCACAAAATGCCCCATAGTTCTCCAAGTCAAGTGCCTCAGTTTGAGCCAGAGTCAATGTACAGAGGCCCTACTCCCACCATACCAGACTTTGTACATCCAAACCCGAGAGAGTTTTCACGGTTGAAGATCGCCTTAGAGAACACACTCCTTGCTAGTGCTACGGAGAGGTACAAATTTCAGATTCTTACAGACCATCTCAAGCTAGAAGAAGCGTTACTCATCGCTGATTCGTACAGCCATTCGCAATACCCCTTTACAAGAACGATGGCCGCGCTTGACCAGCAGTATGGTCAGCCACACCAGCTTGCATTACAACGAATAGCAGAACTTATGGATGGNCACTTCTTTGAGATTTTCTTCTCTATGCAAATTTTATTGCTTTATTGCAGGATGCTTGATCTCAGTTTCCGTTTAACAGGAAAATCAAGCCTTACATCCAGAACCCGTGTCACCACACACTCAGATACCCTCCAACCTGTCAGAAGGTGAAGACCAAGAGGAGGGCGCAACAGCATTCAGTCATCCGCCGGTTCCAGGTGATGACCCTCACAGTTCAGAAGAGTGGTCCGATACAGACCCAGGCAGGTCTGAGAATGCTATACTTAAGCAACGAAACAGGAATCTCCGCCATGCAAATGAGAACATGCGTCACACTGTACAGATGATGCAACAGGAAAAGAATGCAAACATTTTGCTGAACACTGAGAAAGCCCTGCTAGACACAAATACCTCAGCTCCTACTGTGAAAACTGTTCCAAAACCCTACTGCCCCTACTGTGATCAAACTAAGCACTCCTTGAATAACTGCTCAAATTTCAAGCAGCTCACTACGGATCAGAAGCGTACCTGGGTCAAGGAGAACAATCGGTGTTGGCGCTGTGGCAGGAGCCATCAAGCAACTGAGTGCAGTCTGAAAATGCGCTGTAAGCAGTGTAATGGTCGACATCTGCTTGTTCTTCATGACATTACAGTGAAAAGTGCTAAGAGCTCACAGACTGTGCCAATTGAAGCTGCTTCCACTCCTGCAACCAACTCCTGTCTTCTTAATACCATGAACGAGATTCTTCTCATTCGAAAGCCTCCTGCCAGCCGAAAAGTCCTGCTGAAGATAAGTAATGTAATACTCAGGAATGAAAAACACCACATGACTGCCTATGCCATCCAGGGTGACGGGTCAGAAAGAACCATCCTTCTTCACAGTGCTGCTCAACAGCTTGGCCTCAAAGGTAAACCAGAAGACCTACCACTCCGCACAGTCAGGCAAGAGCTCCAAGTCCTCAGTGGTGCCGTGGTGTCATTCTCTATCTCTCCCCTGTCGCAGCCCAAGAAGGTGTTCCACATTAAAGGTGCATTTACAGCCCAGCAGCTTAGCCTGGCTGAACATACACATCCAGTCAAAGCTTTAAGGGAGAAATATCAACACCTGAGAGGTCTTCCACTAAGACATCTGGAGACTGTGCATCCTGTGCTGCTCATCGGGTCTGACTACCCCCATCTGATTACTCCAGTGGAGCCGGTCCGCCTTGGACCACCAGGGGGGCCTGCTGCTGTTAAGACGCGGCTTGGATGGACATTGCAGGGGCCCGTGCAGCATCTCCAGTGGGAAACCAATGAACAACACTGTTTCTTTACCTCAACTTCATCTCCTGAGACAGATCTCTTTAAGCATGTTGAAAGACTGTGGCAGATGGATGCGCTACCCTGGCGCAATGAGAAGACCAGCACCAGATCCAAACAAGACCATGAGGCAATCGAGCTCCTTGATGCTAAGACGGTCAGGGTTGAAGTAGATGGGGTAAAGAGATATGCCACTCCTCTATTGCGGGTCAAAAACATGCTACAGCTGAAAGCTCCCAAAGAGGCAGTGATCTCACAGCTGAGAGCTACAGAGAAGCGACTGGTTAAAAATCCAGAACAAGCAGCTGCTTACTCAGCAGAAATCCAGAAACTGGAACAAGCAGGCTATGCTGTTAAGCTGGATCAGCATGCTGTACAGGACTCTGCCTACTCATGGTATATCCCACACCATATTGTCCACCACAATGGGAAAAACCGGGTAGTTTTTAATTGCTCCTTCAGTTATCAGGGCCAAAACCTCAACGAGCTGTTGCTCCCAGGGCCAGTACTGGGACCGTCTCTACTCGCTGTTCTGCTCCGATTCCGGGAACACTCCATTGCAGTCAGCAGTGACATACGTGGGATGTTCCACCAGGTCAGGTTGCTCCCAGAGGACAGACCACTGCTGCGTTTTCTCTGGCGAGATCTCAAGGTACAGGAACAACCTAATGTTTTTGAGTGGCAGGTCCTTCCCTTTGGGACCACCTGCAGTCCCTGTTGTGCAGTGTATGCCCTTCAAAAGCATGTCCTTGATGACAGCAGACCTGAAGATGATGTCAGACATTCAGTCTTGAAGTCCTTTTACGTCGACAATTGCCTGCAAAGCTTCACTACGACAGAAGAAGCTAAAAGCTTCGTCGACAAACTCAGGACCTTACTGGCAGATGGTGGTTTTGAATTGAGACAGTGGTCTAGTAATCAGCCATCAACCATAAAACACCTGCCCTCAGAGTTGAAATCGGCCAGTGCTGAGCTCTGGATTTCTCATGGCAAGACATATACGCAAGAATCTGCTCTGGGACTGCTTTGGAACCATCAAACAGACACCATTTCCTATAGGTATCGTCCCACAGAGAGTACTGAGATCACTATGTGTAACATCTACAAAACACTGGCTAGTCAATATGATCCCCTGGGCTACCTCATTCCATACACCACCAGGGCAAAGCTCATAGTTCAACGCTTGTGGGACAAAAAAAGGGACTGGGATGATCCAAACCTTCCCCCTGATCTATTGCACACTTGGACAGAGTGGGAGGCAGAATTACCATCTCTTCCGCACATTGCCTTCCCAAGATCCGACACTGGTCCGGCCAAAGACAAAGAAACAAGTCGGCGAGACATCCACATCTTTTGTGATGCCTCTGAACGGGCATATGGTTCAGTTGCTTATTTAAGGACAGAAGACCAGCAGGGGGATGTGGAGGTCTCTTTCCTTACAGCCAGATCAAAAGTAGCGCCCAAAAAACAGCAGTCCATACCCCGCCTAGAACTCTGCGCTGCGCTAACTGGTGCTCAACTGGCCAAAGTTGTAAATTCTGAGTTAACCTTGCCCATTCATCACATCACTTTATGGACTGACTCAACCACCGTCCTTACCTGGCTCAAGTCTGAGTCTTGTAGATTTAAGGTCTTTGTCGGCACCCGAGTGGCAGAGATCCAAGATCTCACGGATCAGCACACATGGAGATTTGTGCCATCATCCAGTAACCTGGCTGATGACATCACGCGGGGACGAACATTGAATGAGCTTGGTCCAGACAGCCACTGGTATCAGGGACCATCATTCTTAAAAGGCTCTCCAAGTTCGTGGCCTGATATGGAGGTAAATGGCGATGAGCTGCGCAAGACTGGTTTGTGCACACTTGCATGCTTCACGACCAGCACATCAGTCCCTAACCCTGATCATCATAAGACCTTCCAAGAGTTGATAGAGTCCACGGCTTCTCACGGGGCGGCCACCAGCAGCCTGACAGCCAGTGCCTACAGAGATGCTGAAGTCACTCTTCTACAACAATCCCAACAAGAGTCTTTCCCCTTAGACCTTGAACAGTTAAGGGCTGGTAAACCTCTCTCTCATAAGAGTCGCTTAAAAGCGTTGGCACCTGAACTTGACAGTGAGACCCAGCTAATTCGAGTTAGAGGTCGCTTACGTCACAGTCCCTACCTTGAGCGAGACACTGTACACCCCATTGTTCTTGATCCAAAGCACCCAATCACACAGCTCATCATACAAAGTTATGATGCCAAACTCCACCACCCAGGATATGAGAGAGTATTTGCTGAACTTCGACGCAAGTACTGGATTCTCCGCGGTAGGGAAGCTGTTAAGCGGTTTCAACGGAGCTGTATAGAGTGCCAGAAATGGAGGAAGAATCCAGAGATCCCCAAAATGGCAGACCTACCTCCAGCCAGATTACGCTTATTCCGGCCTCCATTCTATTCTACAGGTATGGACTGTTTCGGCCCTTATGCTGTCAAGGTTGGTAGGAGGACTGAAAATAAATGGGGTATCATTTTTAAGTGCTTAACCACTCGAGCAGTGTACATTGATGTCCTACATAACCTTGATACTGACTCTTTCCTCATGGCCCTCCGACGCTTCACTGCCAGGCACGGAACCCCCTTTGAATTCATATCAGATCAGGGTACCAATTTTAAGGGAGGAGAAAGGGAACTCAGAGAAGCCTTTGCAGCTCTTGCCCCTGAACTTCAGGCACAGCTTGCCAGACAACAGGTCGAATTCCGTTTCAACCCCCCAAATGCTCCTCACTTCGGAGGTTGCTGGTAGCGAGAAATACATTCTCTCAAGCAAGCACTAACAGCCACCATCGGAGCTCAGTCAGTAACCTTTGAAGTGCTACAAACGGTGTTAGTGGAGATTGAGGGAATTCTAAACTCAAAACCCTTGGGTTATACTTCCTCTGACATTGCGGATCCAGACCCCATCACTCCAAACTCTCTCTTGATGGGGCGGCCGGATTCCACTCTACCTCCAGTGGTTTACCCAGAGTCTGAGCTTATAAGCAGGCGGCGATGATGCCACAGCCAAGTTCTTGCAGATCACTTCTGGAGACACTTCCTGACGTTTTACCTTCCTGGTCTGCAAACCCATCAGAAGTGGCAAGGGGACATATCTGACATTCAAGTTGGCACCACAGTGATGATCGTAGACCCACAGTTGCCTCGAGCACTTTGGCCAGTGGGACGAGTGTCAGAAGTCTTCCCTGGGGCTGATGGCAGAGTGAGGACAGTTAATGTTAAGGTGGGCGAAAAGACCTACACACACCCAATAGCACGTATTATACAATTGCCTAGCATTTCTGAGTAATGTAAGACTGTACACCAATATGTTACTTAGAGGCCTTTTTTGTAATTGTACAGATTCTGTCCCCAGAATCTGGGGGCGGCTGTTAAAAAGGCCATTATATTCATAAGAATAATATGCTTTCTGATATAAATCTCTCTCTGTTTGCCGAGATTGATTGACACGCAGCATCCAGCACAGCAGCCAATCAGCGCTCGCGGATCGACGTGCAGGCGATCATCCCGCCCATAGCGCTTAGTGCAAAGTTGAAAGCGAGTCCGGCAGAGCGCTGACTCAGATGCTGAACTTTTCCGTTGTATATATTATATAGTTTTATTCATTGTTCGGGTGTTTTGCGTCTATTGAAAGTAAGTGTATTATATGTGATCTTTGTAGGATCGCTTGTGTGTTATGCTATTCCATTTGCTTTTATAAAGTGAGTCACTATGGCTAATGATAAGAGATTAATTGTCTTTAGCACGATGTTACGCTGTATATATGTTATCTTTATTCATACTTGCTTATACTGATGTGTTTGTATATTTTGTTTGTATTTCGGTGCAGTTTACTCGTCTAAGTGCCCGTTTTTGAGTGATTCTAAGTTGTAAACAACTTAATGCGCATGTGCGCTGAACATCTTTTGACCAAGCACCGCTATATAGAACAAATTAAGCTGTTTTATTGTTTAACTTAACGTGTATTACATACCTAATTTGTTTTCTTGCAACTATTAATCCCTTTAATTCTGTATTTGCTAAATATACATTGTGTATTTGTTTAGAACAATGTTAATATTATGTATATTTATTTTTACTCTATTTTCTGTTTTATAGAAAAACCACACACACACACAAATACTGAAAACACCCAACTAAGACAACTCTTCAACTTTCTACTAATAACTGAGTTGTTGTGGTGACAAATAAACGGGTTACTCCCATATTTCCAACATCTTCGCCTCATGCTGCGTTCACACCGGACGCGACTTGCGCGAATAAATTGCACTATTCGCGCGTAGTTGGACGCTTGAACATTTTGAGTTTACTCGCTTCATTCGCGCGTGAAAATCCCTTCACAACAGAGGCGAATTTGCGTCATGAGAGGGGCTCTCCCGCTCCTTTATGTGTCCCAGACTCTCCCACTGCTTTCTGCACACTTCCTCTGAATAAACACAACTTGTCGGTGGGGAAATAATTGTAAATTACAGCGAATAAGCTCAATTTGTCGTCTTTAGTTGGCTTGTAGTCTTAATATATGGGTCATTCTATATTTAGGGGTACATTTCAGGTCAGCCAAAAAGTCAGAAAATCAGTATTATTTTTTGACAAATAAACTTGGTGGTTGAATAATATATCGCCTTAATGTGCTTAATTAATTATTTGTCAAGCTTAAGCTCTAATGACTTTTTAAATATCTTAACAAAAATTAACATTCAATTCATTATCCTGTCAACTGTGTTACAGACAAATGCTGTGTCAAATGAAACATGAACAAACTACCACATTTTTGATAACACATTTGTTTGAAGGGTTTTGTGTCTATTCACCAGAGTTTTTGAGTTTATCTGTCTAACTGATTTGAAAATATGAATTTGGTGCATCATAATGGGTGTTCTGTGGGATATTATCATGAAGGATGAAACTTTTATTCAACATAAGTCCACAGTATGCTGAATTTGGTGTTATTCACCATACTTACCAAATACATCCATCTCCAGAAATATCCCCATCTTTTTTTTCTGATGGTTTAGTTCACATTTAAAAGATTTATGACATAAAACCACACATAACACAGTTGACAGACAAAATAACACAGTTGACATGAGTAACACAGTTGAAAGGACACATAAGAAAAATAGAAAACATTCTTTAAGATAAAATCTCCATTTTTATTCAACAAATTTAAGTAAAATCAATTAATCAGAGTTCAGTTAAACAAAAAAGATTAAGTTAATATTACAATGAAATGTAAATGTAACATTACAGAAATGATTAAAACCTTAACAACAAACAACAGTTTTTAATTGATAGTGTCTACTGCGAACAAGAACAGTCTGTCTAGTCCAGATGTGTTTCTGGGTTTCTGGAACATGTCTCATTGGTGTCTGTATAATCCATATGTTTACGATGTATCGTGTCTCTGTGGTTTCTACAGTATAACAGTACTTTAACTCATTCATAACTCATTTATATTTCTAACTGATTGTATTTAATCTTCTTGTTTTTTGTGTTTCTTCTTCTCATTCATTAAGTATTTCTTAACTGCTTTTAGAGTCAATCTTTTGTTTTCGTTTGTGTGCTTTCAGTCATTTTTTTCTTTCAGTCAGTTCTTTTCTTTTAGTTGTGTTTTCTTTAATGTGTTGCTTTCAATTGTCAGTTCACAAATCTGAGATTTTAGACCATATGTCCCTATCAATTTCCATATGACGTGAGGTCACAGAAGTAGGAGGAGGAATCATTCTGATAACATCTTCATGCAAATACCATAGGACATCGTCTTGTCTTGGCCAGAAAAAGCGGTTGACTCCAATCCGGTGCATGCATTTCACACTGACATGAGTTTCATTCAAATCTTGAATCAATCCAGGATAAATTGCATCATCGTATTTAACGCAGCACCACTGGCCGATGATGTCAGAGTTTTGCCAAGGAATTTCAGATGAATTCTGACTCTTGCCCTCAGGTGTAGATGCGGTTACCTGAACCTCAAAGGTAAAGGTTTTGGAGTTGTAACACTGACACTCCATGGTCTGTCTTGTTGAGCAAAGACAGCTCACATCACGGTAAATGATTTGTCCTGGGGTAAGTGTTACAACTTGGTGAATGCGCATGGTTGATGGCACCACTGGGAGGTTATTGGGCATGCTCTTAATGGCCTCATCTATGTTCTCTTCACTGATGTAGAACAACTTTACTGACATCTGAATATCCAGCAGTGCACTGAATAAGAGCTCAGCATTAGGGATGTCTTTTCCGTGGCTGACCAGCCTGTCTGCGGTCCTTTTTAAAAAGCCTCCAATGCCATCTGGAGCACCCTTGCTGTGGCTAGCCTCCAGAAAGTTCCAGGTGCCTGACTGAAACCCACACTCCTGCAGCTTAGTACAGAACAGATAGAAATTGCCTTTCTGCCTGTACTGTGTGCATGGCCCATCACTGAAAAAATGCACCATAGTAACATTTGGATAGGAGGACTTAACCAGTTCAAGTACTGGGGATAGATGGGTCCATATGGCAGCAGGGCCCTTCTCTTTTGATGGGCTGATTGTGCTAAAGCACATAGGTTCATCCACTCCACCAACATGTAGAACTCCAGTGTGGAGTGTTGCCTGCTGCTGGTTGGATGCAAAATGTACAGCTTGGATTTCAGAGGAGTACTTGCAGGCATAGTTTTCCGAAAAATCTACATGAATTAAGCATTCACGATCTGTCATGTTTTTCTTTAGTTCCCGGAAGTACGTGAATTGCTGTTTTATGTTAAAGAGATGTCTTTTGAAGTTTGTAAGCTGGTTTTGGAAGAGCTTGAGAAGATTCTCCAAAGTCGTCTCTGTCTTCTTTTTCACTGTGATCTTAACAGGCACTTTCTCTTTTTTACCTTCCTTGCTCTTCTCTCTGACAACAGTCTCAGTTGTCCACTGTGTGAAGAAAACACTTGCTTGGATGTCCCCCTCAGTTGCTACTGAGAAGTCTTTATCTTTGCAGGCAGGGCATTCATTGTACATACAATCCTTTGAGTTTGAGTCACAGCATACTGACTCTGCCATTTCCTCCAAGTCTGTACCACCAATGAATCCAAGAGAATGCAGCTTCTCTACAAGAAATCCAAGATTTTCATGTACCTTGCAAAGGCATGATTCCCTGTCTGCAATGGATGGCTGGACTACCCAGAATGGGCGTATGCGGCAGAACAATGAATATGAGATTTTGCAGTCAGGATTCTCAAGGAGGAATCGCCTATGCAAGTTTTTCATGGTGTCATTTAAGAACCTTTTCTGCATCTTTATCTTCCCCCGTGTTATTGTTTGTGATTTTCCAGCTGTGAGACGACTATTTTCATCCCTTGTCATGAAAGATAGCACTTTATTGTGTAGTCTGTGACACAAGGATCTATACTTTAACTTGTTGGAGAGGTTAGATTGCTCACTGTTGGTCAGCTGTTTCCTAGAAATTGCTAGGGACTCCTGAAGTTTGTATGTTAACTTGTATTTTCTCAAGATCTTTCCTTTCACCAGAGCTACAATGATCTTCCTAGTATTTTTGTGTTTGGCAGAAGCATATGTTTTGCTGATGTTGCGTATTAGGGCATGATGGAAAACTAAAGTTTTGCGGACTTCTCTAGACACAGGTATGCTTCCAAACAGGTGTTGAGTTTTTGATCTGGGTGACTCTGTATTTTGCTGTTGTCTCTCACATCTTTTTCTGAATTTGTCAGTTTTTCTTTTCTGTTGCTTTAGTGCTTCCTTCAGAACCTGAATCTCCCTGTACAACTTAGAATCCCTTCTCTTGATTTTTTTCCTTCCAGCTGTTCCCTGTCTGAAATAATACACAAATAACTTTTTATTGGTCATGTGGTGTATTCATGATCATCATGATAATTAGCTCTATGCCTACCAAAGAATGCTTCCATAATAAAACATGTTGCTGAACCTATTATCTGATCAATAAACCTGTACCTCGACATTTGAGGCTGAGGATCATCTTCAGGACTCTGAGGTGGAGTAACCTGGTTCTCTGTCACCTTCTTTCTCTCTCTGCTCTGACGCTGGGCTCTTCTCCAGTATGCTCTTTTCCTTCTCTTCTCCCTCTCACTTAAATCTTTCATTGTCTTCACCTTTCCTAGCTTCCTGTCATCATGCCACTTTTCTCTGTGTTTCTTTAAATATGCAGCCCTTCTCTCAGGATCAGAATCACGCTGAGCCCTGTACCGGCGCTGTTTCTCAGCAGCAGATAAACCCATCTCCCTAAAACACAAATAACTCTGTTTAATACTATGGTAGGCTTATTTCAAATTATGGAGTCGTATCGAATTAATGAATGAAAATCATTGTAATATGAATTTTCTTTTTTTTATTTATTACTATTAGTTATTCCTATTATTTAACTATAAAGTTAAAAATAACAGTTTTATAATGCATCATGACACTTAAAGGAATTCTGAACGCTTTATAATCTTTTGCAAATGTGAATATAAAGTGTATATAATATATGGATACTGAGTTCACAGAAAGTGTGGCCGTGATTAGTTGTTTATCCATTTTAATCCAAATCATGGTTTTAAACAATTTCTATGTAATTTCTGTGTAATGATAATAGTTTGTGAATATTTATTTTTATTAACAACACTCCGTGTGAGCATAAATTGACACTGAATTGCCAAAATTGTGAACTGTGTCAATCCTTGTCAGCTGTGTTACAGCTGATGGATAACACAGTTGACAGGTAACACAGCTGACATTTCGGCCATTTTAGGGCCTTGTGCAAATTGCTGACCTTGGACTAGTTAGTACATCACGTTGAATAACTTATGTTTTCATATTCTTTCTCTACATATTCATAAATACAACATGTGATGCAAGTTCCCCAGAACATGTTTATAACACAGTTGACCATCAATTAATCCACTCTATGTGCAGATAATAATATAGATAAAATATTGAAGAGGAGAAGTTATGACTTACCACACTGTCTTCAAATTTCCCTCCAAAAGAGGAAAATACATCAGGTGATGTTGGACATGTGACTTTGGAACAAACCATTGCTGATTTATAGGGGGTTTTATAGGGAGTAACACAGTTGACACTGATTTCTCGGACACACACAAAATGGATGATTTAATGTAGATGCATGAGTAAAATATTTTCTAAAACACCTTTCTCATAATGTAATAATTATTTTGGACAAATATTTATAAGAAAAATATATATAAACATGTATTTTAGAGCTAATCTGAAGACCAAAACTTCTCATTTAACAAATCGGACAGCACAAAAATAGCAAATTCCAGTATAGAATATGCCATTTTTGCAAGATGAAAGATTGGATCTTTTGGATTTTTGTATTAAATTAATTAGAAATGTCCCCTGATATAAAAGTGATCATTGCTTGAAATGAAAAGTTAATGAAAATTAGTAAAATTGGTAATAGAGTCCATGGACGTGACATGTACCCCTAATTATAGAATGACTCATATATATAGCTCAAATTGAGTAAAGACCGTTTTTTACAACTTATCAGAATGTCCGACCTCCTCACTCACTTTCTTTCAAACACGATCCTTTTTATTTCTGTTTCTATAAATGTATGAAGATGTACAGCGACGATGATTTTGTCCTCCATGTTGTTTCGAATTTCTGCCCAGATTTTTCAACTTGCGCGATTCGCGTCAAACGCCCGAATTGCTCAATTCGCGGCGCGTCATTCGCGCTGCTTCATTCGCGCGAATCGCGCCGCAGGATGTCAATTCGCGTCTTTGCATTGACTTAACATGTAAATCACTCGCGCTTACCGCTTCATTCGCGTCCGGTGTGAACGCACCATAAGTCTCTTACCGGACACCCTGTGGCGGGTTTCAAACCTAACCAGCAATATACTCCAATTAAATGAGAATGTGCTACCAACAGCTAACTAATTTTTTCAAAGTATGTCCGGGAAAATTTATTTTATTGATGTCATTTGGAGTAACCATTATAAAAGGGACCATTTTGGATCAAGTCATGCATTCATTATAATCTGACAGGACGTGACATCATTCAGACACCTGAAAAGGACCACATGGTCACGAAGCAAAGTAACTAACTCTCTCAACTAGTTTTCACTTGCTCATACGCAGGTCGCGAAACATCAGGTCATTCAGTACAACCGCTATAAAACATGAAAAATGCTGTAATAGTTAAAAAACTTATATAAAATGTTTGATTGTCCTTTTACTAGCTAGCTAGATATCAGCCTATTAGCATTAGTTGTGTCCCAAACGACACACTATGCACTTATGCACTATGTACTCATCCATGTAGTGTGTGAATTGTATATGGTTATTTTGCCATTTAAAGGCAGGAACACACCAAGTCGACGGCAACGAGCTAGTGGCGACGAAAGCAGACTGCGGGGTTGGCTCAACAAAACACTGTGTCCAAAGTTGGCCTGACACACCAAACCAACGTTCGACAGCCAAGAATAGCACGTCCATTCTGCGCCTGCGTAAGATGAAATGCCTTTCCGAGCCAGAATGATCAGATGGCCTGACGAGCTCCGACGCCGATTCAACATGTCGAATCGGCCGAAAAAAAGCAGACGAGGACCAACTTCAGCCGACGGTGCGGAACACTGAGAAAACTTAGTCGGCCAACGAACAAAAACTGCCCGACGGCCGACTGTCGGCTTGGTGTGTTCCTGCCTTAACAATGGAGTCTGATCCCCCCTCCCCCTCCGCTAAGTAATTAAAGCTACAACAGTTAAGTGCATGAAGTGTCCAACATTCCACACTTCGTTTTTTCCATTAAAGGGGACCTATTATGCAAAATTCACTTTTGTATGGTGTTTGGCTATAAATGTGTGTTGGCAGTGTGTGTACACAACCACCCTATAGTGATAAAAATCCACCCACTCCTTTTTTTTTTAATCCCCATAAATCATAAGCAGTGTCTCAGAACAAGCCGTTTCCAGATCCCTGGCAGTGTGACGTCACAAAAGCCACAGGCCCCGCCAACGACTGTTGACAGACACTGCCGTTTGAACATAGAACCGCCCTGAGCGAGTTCACAGCGAGTCCGCCATTGCTGCACTGATGAGAATGTCTCCCAAGCGTTTTAGGTGTTCTGTAGCTGTATGGATTAATCCACATAACTCTCTCCATTTACTCCCTAAATCTGAGCTGCTGAAAACGAGGTGGATTAACTTGGTTTTCCAGGAAAATTCTGCCGAAATTCGTTTACGTCTGATCATTATCACACCTAATCATTTCACACCAGACTGCTTAGTGAACGAATATCAATACAAAAGGACAATACAAAACAGAGGTTGTACTAAAAATGTGCTACTCAAGGATATACAAGTAAAAACTGTTCATGATCCAGCTTACAGTCTCCAGAGTGATGCTGGATATGGCAGTATTGAAGGTAAGAGCAGTTCATCTGAGTTTATTTATAAGGCATAAGGTCTTTATATTTTTGTTTACTGTTAGTTGTAACGAGTGTTTCTGTGTACTTCACTATGTATGTTGGTCATCATTCAAGGGAGAGAGAGAGATTTTATGGATAATATTTTAGTGCACACTTGCACTGTGTTTTATTAAGCTCTTACAGTGATTTTCTAGAGTGAAAACGGACGCTTCATCTTTTGTGTGAAGTAGGCTACAATAAACATCATAAAACTCATCTGTAAAGTTTTTGCCATCATTCGGATGGTACAACAGGCTTGTAGTAATATAGTGGATAAAAACAAGAAAACAATATAAGTTGTAACCGTAATTTAACTAAACTATATCTGTTCTATCTCCATGCAGCATATATTCGCAGTTTCTGACATTACAGTGCATCCTGACTGAATAAAAACATAGAATAGTGCATAAGTAGGCCTACATGAATTGGGACGCACCTATTTGAAAATATCGTCATTCGGTATAACCAAAAGTGTCATTCGGTAAAACTGGAATTTTGGTTAAACTGAATGACTTTTTTGGTAACAAAATTTGTCCATCTTGTAAAAAATTACAAAATCAGTGTTAATTGATTATAAAAACCACAATCTCATTATTAACGATTAATAAAACTTCGGCATTAACTATATCTCCATTATGTTTTTTTACACTTTTGAAAACCTTATTCGTCAATGACCCAAATACATACAGTATGTGTGTGTGCGTGTGTGATTCAGGTAAACCCTACATTATGGGGACAAAATGTCCCCACATAGATGGCAATATTTGAAAACCTTGTAGGGACATTTTTTGGTCTCCATGAAGAAAATATCTTGTAAATCATACTAAGTGATGTTTTTTGAAAATATAAAAATGCAGAAAGTTTTCTGTGATGGGTAGGTTTAGGGTTAGGGGATAGACTATACAGTTTGTACAGTTTAAAAAAAAACATTGTCTATGAAAAGTCCCAATAAAACATGGAAACCCAATATGTGTGTGTGTGTGTGTGTGTGTATGTATGTGTGAATAAAATGAAAAAAGATAAGCCTACTAGAACACTTGTCGTGATTATTGTGAACTTCTGAACTGCAAAGTTTCTGGGCCGCTATGAGCCCAAAGGCAGAGGAAGGGGTCACTCTGACAAAATGTCAATAGAAACTGATCCTAACTCCATCTTAACTGCCCTCAAACTATGTCACATCTTTTGAAGAGAGGCAGCTCACTTTGCTTTCATAAGGTCATGTAGCTGAGCACATGAGCTCAAGGCAAAGCTGAGGGTCGGGACCTTTGTGTGCTTTATCTCTGATCTGGGATCAGTTATGTTGGATGACTGAAGGGTGCGAAGGGACACCGAAGAGATCGAGCCTCTGGTCACAGAACTGCAGTGTGCAGTGAGATTAAATGGGGATTGGAGAAAGTAAAGATTACAGATGAGACGAATGTTGGCTGATGAAGCCGCTCAAAGCTTTCATGAAAATGAGATCATGGGTTTCTCTTTCCAGCTGTTGTGCATTACTATTGGGCATTGTCCAGACCAATAAGGATGCACGAGTCGCATGTGGGCGGAGCTATAACACCATCGCATGAATGGACGAACACCAATGAAAACAAACACTGCAAAGGCCAGATGTGCCGAGGGATAGTCTCTCTCCTCTGACACATATGGACACAACACTCAATTGAATCAGTAACACTTTTCAATAAGGCTTTAGATGTTAACAATAGTTAATGCAACAATACTTTTAAAGCATTTATTCAGCCTGGTTAATGTTAATTTACATATTTTAATACATTTTTAGTTGTATGCATGTGTCCTGTGAACAAACTAAAACCTAGATTAATAAATGCTGTAAAAAATGCTGTTCATGTACATTGTGCTAGGGTTATTATAGTTAAATAAAACTAAAACCATAACAAAAACATTTAAATTACTTGAAATAAAACAAACATTACCAGAACAAATAAAAATGAAAACTCTTAAACTTCTTTTATTTCGGCCTATTAAAACTTGAAAAATGATAAAAACGTGCATTAATTTTACTAGAATTAAACTTAAAATTAAAACTAATTCTAAATATTAATAAAAAACTATAATAGTAGTTTTCTAGCTTTTGAAACATAGTTCAAAACCCATTTCACTTAATTTTATGTATTTCTGAGTGAGACTATAAATTCAAGAGGAAAAAAGTGTAGGACATGACTTGATTTAACCATCATGAAGTGATCTGACCCTGACAAGTTGCTGTTCAGAACCAGAATGCAGTCAGATGTTTGAAAAGTTAAAAAAGCAGTCATGACATCATCTGAAAAGTCAATTATTGTGATGAAAGATTTGAAGAGACAAACTTTTTTGGAGTATAGTGCACTGACGAATGAAATTCATTAAGACCAGGAATGTCCATTTAGAAAGTAAACAGGATCTGTTTCTATTTCAAATTGAATTCAATATGAAAATAATTTGAAGTGATGGATGGCTGTTCCTTGAACTTTATAGGAATGCAAGCAGCAAGGCCGATCAAAAGATCCACACAAAGCACATTCATATTTGATGAATCCCATTTTGCAGGGTTCATTCTGAGCCGAGTTCATGTAAGTGTGCTGATGTTCGCTCAGTCCCTCTCTCATAGTCTCCTTGCATTTCTCATCCAACTGTTTCTTTTATACTGCACTTCTCTCTCTCTCTCTCTCTCTCTCTTGCTCTCTCTCCGTTCAGCCCTACACTAATGCACACTGGCATATTCTGCAGCTCTGAGTCGCAGCGTAGCCTGGTGATGCGCAGTGACCGTATTACGACCCCATTCACCAGCCCCACCCGGACACACTGCACTGCACAGGGTGAAACGACACAGAGAGAGAGAGAGAGAGAGGATGGAGAAGTGTTGATAGAAAAGGTAGAAGAGGATGAGATCAATAAATCTATTTAATGCAGTCTGCTTCATATAAAGCAATAAAAAGAAGTAAAAGAAGTGAAAGAAGAGTCAATCCTTTAAGACCCCAAAATTGTGGTTTTGTGGCTTTTAGTTAATATCTGTTGACTTTGAGGTCATCTACAGTGGATATGAAAAGTCTACACACCCGTTAGCTGTTTTTTGTGATGTAAAAACCTTATCAGTACTTTTGCATATTTAAAAGGACAATGTAATTTTTTTTCCCAAAATTAACCAAATTTAAATAATGTGTCAATATACCATCAATCCTTCTTCAAAAATGTGTTTTTGTCATGCCCTGATTCACTATGGTAAGCCTTTTATAAGTGTTTATATTTTAGAACTAGTGGGATGCTTTTCATGCTAAACTGCATACATACGTCACTCACCCGTGTGTGTCTTGTCAGTTGCTCCGGCTATTTTGAAGCATGTATGGTGTTGAAGTGGCATAGGTTATTTGTCACATTGAGAGAGAAAAGTTGACATGGAGCAGCTAAATCTAAAACCTCATGGGAATCACCCGTTTTAAACAAACTGCGAACAGAGGAGAGTCTGCAGGCAAAAAGAAAACACGACTGATCTCGTAATAAAACAAGAATCAACATGGGCGAGGTTTTTCAGAGATGGTGAGAACCAAGGGATTTTAAATGTTGTAAAAACGACACGGAGATGGCGTTTTTAATACTCAGCAGGTGAGTAAGGTATTTTATTGAATGGATAAATTGCCATATGTAGCTCTCTAACAGAGATCATTGTAAAGCATAATCTATTGTGAAGGGTCATTTCATTATGTTTGTTGTAGCGCTGTGTTGAAATTTATTTTCAAGGAAGTACTTTGTCTATAAATACTGTATAGATACAGTAACGTCTTAAGCTAGTCAGCATGAGATCCTTTCCATCTAAACTGCTTATATCTCTTAAGCCTATAATGAATGTTTTATGAGCAGTAGGATAACCTTATTCATCCGCACAGTCATGCAGAGCCGAAGCACAACCAAAACAATGTTCTTCTGCAAAATGCATGCAATTTTGTTTTTTAACTGCTAGAGTGCTAAAAGTTACATAGTGTACCTTTTAATATAAAAATAACTAATGCCACTTGAAACCAAAGTGACACATTTCAGAGAGAGAGAGAGAGAGAGAGAGAGAGAGAGAGAGAGAGAGAGAGAGAGAGAGAGAGAGAGACAACTGCATAAGTGTGCACACTCCAGAAATGATTTGGATAGGATAAGTTCTGATATGATTTATCTTTGTTTGATTTTTTACATCACAAAAAAACATCTGTTTTAACAGGGGTGTGTAGACTTTTTATATGCACTGTTTAGACCGTTTGGGAGTAGACATCAGCTGCGCGCACATTGTGGTGGCAGAAGAAAATAACGAAAAAAGATCCATGGAATAAGAGACAAAAAGTCTTGTTGTGCCTTTGGATGTCAGTAGAATTTTTATAGAATATCGTTGTCGAAGACGCCCTTTGAAGCCAAGCACAGCCGTTTATGGTTGCAAGCCATTAAACAGAGAGACAGGACTGATTAAACCTGCAATGTTAAGTCTACAATTAAAGCATGAATTTGATGTAAACAAGAGATCTACATTATTATTATTATTATTATTATTATTATTATTATTAAAAATAATAATAACTTATTTAAAATCTTATTCAAATGTGACGACCAGGGCGGGCGAGAGCCGTGAGGGAACGGCGCGAGGCCGGTGACGCGAGTGATAATGAGCATCAGCTGCGAGGCGGGCCGGCCTCGAGTCTCTCACGGAGGAGCTCCGGAGGCATAAAAGGAGGAGCGACGACAGTGAAGGACGAGAGAGGACCAGGCCTGGACTTTATTTTATGTTTTATTATGTTTGTGTGGCCGGCAGACGTCCGCGAGGGTCTGCCGGCATTACTTTCGTTTTGTTCTTTGTTTATTTTATTAAAGATTTATGTTGAAAGTTCGCCGGTTCCCGCCTCCTCCTTCCCGTATATACGAACTGTGTTACATCAAAATATTATCAAAAACTATAATAGTATGTCAATTATGAAAATAACACTGGTTTGTGTCTGTGATTGTATCAAATCTTACTGCCTATTTATTTATTTAAAAAAATATGTAGTAATATCCATATGTCCCTCCCAAACTTCTGGTTTCAATAGGAAGTGTGTCCAGAAAGGGAAAATAACTACACACAACACCTTATAGTAAATGCATACAATTTCACGAGTTCACATATCCATATAATTAAATAGATAAAGTTATGCGTATTTGGCGTGCTGTCCGGGGAGAGGGCTCCAAGCTCGGAATTTTGGCCCGAACCCAGAGTACTCCCCCCAAAAAGCAAAAGAGCAAAAAGGACAGCCGCCAGACTAAAGACCCCCAAAAGACGCTGAGAATTGGCGGACTGGCATTTCAAGAAGCCTGGTCGCTTGACCAGGAGAGCCCATGTTGCCACTGACAGGAGCGCATCACTGTACCAGGCGGACGGGCCCTACTAGCCGACAAACGATGGGTAACTGAAATTTGGAACGACCGATCGGGAGGGCTCTTGTGGCATCTGATGGGAGACCAAGGCTCCAGCAGACCAATGCTTGTTGTATCGGATGCGTAAAGCCCTACCGGCCGATAAATGAGGAGCAGTATGTGTTAAACCGTCTGAGCGGGGGGGTCCGTGCTGCCTCTGACGGGATCGTGCATCGCCAGGTAGACGGGCCCTACCGACCAATTGACGGGGAGCGCGTTATTTGGAGCGGCCGATTGGGAGAGCTCTGGTTTTCGTCCGACAGGAGACCAATGCTCAGTGTCAAATGGGTGAGCCCTACCAACCGAAAGACGAGGGGCAACGTGGTTTAGGAATGACCAGCCAAAAGGGGCCCACTCAGCCTCTGCCGGGAGCGGCCCCCGGCAACAGGTGAGTGGGTTCCATTGGCTGATGGCGGGATGAATGAAATTGGAATGCCTGGCCAGGAGAGCTCTCGCAGCATCCGATGGGAGACCAAGGCTCCAGGAGACCAATGCTCATGGCATCGAATGGGTAAACCTCGCTAGCACACAGGCGGAAAGTAAAGAGCAGAGGCTCGACCGGGAGGCTCTCGCGGCGTCCGACGGGAGACCAAGGCTCATGACATCAGACGGGTAAGCCTTGCTGGTAGACGGCAGAAAGTAAAGCACAGAAGAACGACCGGGAGGCTCTCGCGGCATCCGACGGGAGACCAAGGCTCCAGGAGACCAATGCTCAGGGCCTCGGACGGGTAAGCCTTGAGGGACGAGAAAGGAAGCACTGACCGGGAGGCTCTCGCGGCATCAGATGGGAGACCAAGGCTCCAGGAAAGCAATGTTTGTGGCATCAGACGGGTAAGGCTCGCCGGACAGAGAAGGATAGCAAGATGGAAGCTGACAGGGAGGGCTCTCGCTGCATCCAACGGGAGATCAAGACTCACTGTGTCGGATGGGTAAGCCTCACTGGACGGAAAAAGTTAAAAAGATGGAAACTGACCGGGAGGGCTCTCGCTGCATCCGACGGGAGATCAATACTCATGGCATAGGACGGGTAAGACTCGCCGGTCAAAGGAGGAGAAAAGATGGAAACTGACCGGGAGGTCTCTCGCAGCATCCGATGGGAAATCAACTCACAGCATCGGATGGGTAAGCCTCATCAGCGGTAGAGAGAAAGTTCTTTATATAAGAATGAATTCTCAGTTTTCCTGCTGCTCATTTGACCACTTCTGGAACAGGTGTAATTGTTTATTTATAAAAACATCTTTGCTAAGACGATTCAGACAAATGCAATTCCAATCATCAACATAGCGGCTTTTCACTCGTTATTTTTATTTATTTATTTCATTTTTTATTTATTTAATTATTTATTCATTTTTTTTTTTTTTTTTTTTTTTNTATACATTTATAAACATTGTATTATGTTTTAGTTCTGCTCTCCAGTCAAGGTTGGAAATTTCATGCCAGAAAAAAATGCTCCTGATAGTTCGTGACGCGAGCAAGAGCGTTGTTTTTGTTTAGTTTCTAAATGAATCTGTTTTGAACGAATCAGGCGAGTCGCTGACTCAATAAGCGATTCATTATTATCATTTTTTTTCATTATAAATTGAAGTGCAAATGCATAAATGCCATGTAACTTCATGCAGCTTCTGCTGAATGTACACTGCTGAATGCGTTTACAATGATTCATTGATTGGTAACAAAAGCCTGTTCTCATTATTAATGAAGTATTCAGAGAAAAATCTGGTCTGTTTTATATGAAAATTCGGTCCATTTTGTATACTGCATGGTACCGCGATACTTCAGCTATATTATTATCTAATGGTATTAGATAATTTGTTAATAGCAGTTAACTATGGAGGACCAAACCTGCAGAAATTAAAAATGAATAAATATATAAATTAATAAATAGATAAAGAGGTAAATAAATGTGATAACAGGAAAATAAATAAATGAATAAACAACTTGATAAAATAAATATAATTCATTTTTAATAAAATTAATTTTCCCCCCTTAATTTATTATTTTCTGCTTTTATGTTTTTATTATTTCTAATTTTATTTATTTATTCTTTTATCTATTTTTCCATTTATTTTATATTTACTTATTTTATGCATTCATTTATTTTTATATTTATTTATTCCAATATGTATTTTTTCCAGATTTATTTATTGTAACATTTATTTATTTCAACTTTTAAATTTTTTTTTTCATATTTATTTTTACATTTCTTTGTCGTGTATGATAATTAGGTGGGTTGGTCTTGCTCATAGGGCTTGCTTACCATTGGTTCATCATTGATTGAGGCGCTTGCTCGATTACTCTGGCTTGGCTTTGTAGTGCAGGTTGTAGCTCGTGTGTGGGATCACCTTACTTTCGCGACAACAAGGTTGACGCCATTGCGTTCGTTTAGTTATCTTACTTCTGGCTGAGAGGGATCTAATGCATTTGATTAAGCGGTCAGAGTGTTGCGGTGCACTTTACAATTTACAATTCACCACCTTAAGACGAGGAGCACCTGAGGCAATGGCTGAAGGCGCTAAACTTGAAGTGCCCACCCAAGCGCCCTTATGTGTGTTCGTACCATTTCATGGACGGGAAGCTGACTGACGAACACCCTTACCCGAGAAATGGCTCGGCTATGATGTTGTGGTAAAGAAGTCACGCCAGGTGCTGAACAGGTTGTCAGATTCAGGTAAGCTAATTTAGCTAGCCATGTGCCTCTTAACCTAACGTTAGATTTGTGAAGTCCGCTCTATGAATTTGAGATCAGTAATATTCACAAAACACAATGAATCTTGCACTATTACCATTGTCACCTATATATTTCATATTTACTGTAGTACTATGGTACATTATTCCTGTAATTTAGCCTACAGTGATTGCAGATGATAACAGGCAATCTAGCTACATCTCTCATATTGATATTGATGCACTAGAGTTAGAGATTGTGTGTAAACTGTTTTGTTTTTAATGCGTCTCTCACACTGTTCTGTTAAAGTATGAGAGCCATCTTATATTAATTCTCATGATGTATTATTACTAATGTAAAAATGTTTGTTATATATTATTTCCACAGATGCATTGATGAGCGTCAGTGATGCAGTAGACAACAGTGAAGATGATCACATCCACATACCCCTGAACTGATGCAGAAACACAATAGGAGGATCCGTCTGTCTCTGACCACAACTACGCTTCAAAATCACATCTCAATCTGAAGCCGCCTACATCTGATATGAGAACACAATGCGTTGAGCCGGCGCCATTGTACACGACTCTGCTGAGAAACAACCATCTTTGTCAGCACACAGGGTTGACTTTGGATGCGTTTCATTCAGTCGCCGAGCACCTTACCAACACATACACCAACAGCTTCCAGCTACACACATGGAATCAGCTCCTGATTACTGATGAAGCTGTGTCTTAATTTATTGCAGGGTGATCTTGCTTAAAGTTTTGGTGTTTCGAAACCTGCTGTTGTGATAAATTCATTACTGCAAATTCAGGGTTCCTGGAATACCTTCGTCCAGGCGCAGAAGTAAATGCAGACAGAGGCTTCACAATTACCAATCTCCTCTATGAAAGGAAGGTGAAACTCGTCATTCCAGCATTCACCAAGAGAGACTCTCCGAAGAAAACACCACCAACACTATGCGCATCACCAAGTGGACATATGACTGAAAAACTTCGAAATCCTTTCTTACAACAGTTCCAATTAACCTCACCCCTAAAACTGATAACATTAAGAGAATTTTCCCTGTGTAACCTTCTAAGCAACATGATTTCTGATGTAGAGGATGAATAAGTGTTGATTTGTAGGTGCGTTCCGTTTCTGTCTGTGGTTTTTGATTTAAAGGTGCTACAGAGGATGTTTTCGACGACTGAGAAACCAAAGACTATTAGTGAGTTTTTGAAATGAGCGCATGCGTAAGAACAACCCCCCTCCTTCACAGCTCATTTCGAGGGAACGCCTCCCAAAACTCGTGCAGGAGTATTGGAACACGAGTGTTTACCACCGGCATTCGCTGTGTCGTGTTAGTGGATTCATTATGTCGGACTCACCGCAGGTAACTCATAATCTGCAGTTGTTACTCCTGACAAAAACATTGCATGCGGTGCCTGTGGAAAGTTACTGGAGCGCGCAGCCGCGCGCGTCTCACAGGGAATGTCATGGCAGTGATTGACAAGCCAGAGGGCCAATCGCGTAAACGATTGGCTGATGTTTTTAAGGCCCTACCTCGTGCACAGATGATGTATATTAATATTATTCCTTTCAGTGCACCTAATAAATAGTCTTTTATCAGTTAGTAAAGACAGTTGAGTAATAATGATAAAATGTATAAAACAAAACATCCTCTTTAGCACCTTTAAATAATCAGTGTAAATAGTGTATGTAGTCATTTTTATAAACCTTTACAATGTGACCAGATGTTACTTATCTGTAAAGTTATTTCTATAAACCTTTTACAATATGATGTTGTCTTTTGTGAAGTTTTGTTTTAATCTTTACAATGTGGCCAGATGTTAGCTGTCAGTAATTTCTTATAAAACCATATAATGTAAGCTCTGTAGATTTCCCTTAAAACTTAAAGGAATGGAGTCTTTGATTTAAATGGAATAAGTCATGTCAAGTTTGCAAATTGATTCCATCTTGGTTTATTGCATATGAAAATTAAATGGGGAAATATTACATGAAGGTCAGTAAGTTCTCTAGTAAGAGTGTTTGTTGTTATCAGGAAACAACTGATTTTATAAAACTTGTATTAAATTATACATTTTCTAAAACAAATCACAAAGTTATCTCTTGTTTTACAAAACTGATTTAAAATAATTAGTCGTCTTCAACTACACCCTCTACATGCTCCAACTCCTGACCCATGGTTTCCTCTGGCTGCTACTTCATATCGTCTACCCACGTTAACAATGTCGATATGAGACCATCTGATCGTCGTATAAAGTTTTCTCCGTGCTCCAAATTTAAAACATTTACGGCATTAACGTTATTTGTCATTTCGCTAAAGTTATAGCTAGCTATCAACAATCTTCTAACCAATCATCCACTGAGTGTCTGACTAGCGTCTGAAGTCGACGGTTCCAGACTCGATGATGCTGGGGATCACATAAGTATAGCTTCAGCTTCGTGTTTTTATTTCTAGAAAATAGTTTAAATATTTCAGCATAAATCGAATAACATTAGGTGAAAATAACTTGCAACTCTCCAGCTGGTGCCATTTTCTTTGAAAACTCCGATCTCTATCGTTTAGCTGGCCTGATGATTCTGTGCGTGAGCTCTTAACCAATGATGCGCCGAAGCTACAGAAGGACCGCCTTCCTCATTTCCATGTTACACATGGAAAAGTAAAAATAAATGAATCAATCAATAAATAAATCTAAAAATAAATACATGTGGGAATAAATAAATCTAAAAATAAATGAATACATACATAAACAAATGTAAAAATAATATATAAATATAAAAATAAAAATGTAATTTAATTTATTAAAAATGAATCCTATTTATTTTATCAAGTCGTTTATTCATTTATTTATTTTCCTATTATCACATTTATTTACCTATTTATCTGTTTATTCATCTATATATTTATTTATTCATTTATTCATTTTTAATTTCTGCAGGTTTGGTCCTCCATAGTTAACACTTAAAACAGTTGCAACTGGTTGGAAAAATGTTTTTCCATGCATGCTTGGAAACGGTGCATTTACCCTTCTGACCAGTAGACATCACCGGCGTGTGACAATCCGAGAGAAACCGAATCATTTTCTCGAAGCGATTGGTTCAATTGATTCAAAAGCTTCGTTTCTCCCATCACTAGGAGGAACCCTCAACAGTTATTTTCATCAGTTATCTGAGTCTTAACATTAATTATTTTATACAGATAATTATACAGATACAGTCGTGGAATTTATTTGAATAGTGAAAATGAATGAGTGTATGACATTGTCTTACCAGTCTGTGCAGCGTCTCTTTAACGATAGTGAAGCTGGGTTTGGTTACTTCAAAACAGAAACAAATCGATTAGAACTGAAAATTATATAGCGTTATATTTTATGTTTATCTCAGGACAGCGCTGATGTTAAGTTCTTATTAATTCTGCAACTGTGCGCGCGATCTGACTGCACATGATGTCCGAGCTGTTTGTACAGCGCCTTAGATTAGAACGGCAAATCTATGAAAACTGTTCAAAACATCTATTTCTTTCGATCAAATTGAGTATCCAGATTGCATGTGCTCTTGATTTAGCGACCAAAGCGAAGCATAATTCAACCTGGGAAAACAAAAAGGATTTGAGCTGTGTTTTTTATGGTTTTGAGCCAGCGGGGTGGAGAGAGAAAGCTGGCCAACAATGAATGAGCGGCGCGGCTTGTTGAGAGCCTGTTGCAGCGGCCTGACTGTGGAGGAAGGCCCATTCCTTTGCGGGAAGAGGGCAGCATTGCCCGAGACACGAGCTTGGCGTTTGAGGGGCTTTATTGTCCATTTCTTTATGGCCGGAAAGATTGAATGAGTTGGAGATTAGAAAGACGGGGAAAGAGATCGCGGATATGTTGCCCGTGGTAGGCCTCGGCATGCTGGGCCGGTTTGTTTGGGCTGAGACCCGCGAGATAACGCCGAGGGATCGGCAGTGGTGCGGTGTGGAGGATAATCACTTTTTAAGCCAGAAAATTGAGGTAAGATTCCTCGAGGACGAAGAATTTTTCATCGGACGGACGGCGAGAGCTCGATTTTAGACCGGAACGTAAGGCGGGGTAGCCTGGATGCTAGCCGAACTTAGCCCCGCCCACAACATTTTGAGGTCGGGGAGTTCGGTCTGGACTCTATGGTTTGGACTCGATCCGTAGAGGAGTAATTATGCCCTAACAGAAACTGTTCGGACCAATCACATTGTCAGAGCGATGATTGACAGATTATCACCAGAAACGTAATCAGCCACGTCATCAAAGAGCGCTTGGGTTGAATTAAGCTGCGTTCCATTCGACAGGGTCCCTACGCAGTGTTCACTGCTCCCTACTCCCTGAGCACGGTATATCCGTTGAAGTGGACTTCGCTGGCAATAATCACTCATTTGGAACGCCCTGCAAACGTCATCAAAGAAAGTCAACGACGGTGTCGCGCAGATTATGATATAACATAAATAAAGATATTATAATTTACTTTCGAATTTAAAATTGACTCTTAACAGATTTGAAGCTGTAACCGTCATGCCAAAAAATATTTCTCATTTGGTTAACTGTATAAATGTATTCTTAATCCACCGTCTGGGTCTCATCTCGTGCGCTTTCTTTTCAACGCGCAGCCACATAAACACTTCTGAGGTAAATAAAGTAAAATAAAAAATGACAGAGCCTCAGCTGCTTTTCAACACTTTTACTTTATCATGCCTATTCATACAATAAAATATGCAACACTCATCGCCATAACCTCATACTTTCGTTCGTATAATAATAAAAACATTTATGAATACTCAAAATTCAAACGTAAATTCCTCCATCAGAGAGCCGTTTAAAAACTTTCAACGGCTCTGCTCCATGATCGTAGTTCTGACTGGTGACGCGGTGCGCAATGACAGTTGGGTAATTTTACCTCTCTACTTCCTGTGAAGTATCGATGTTCCCTTATTCCCTATGCCGTTCGCAGTGCCCCTTCGAACTGAACATGTTCGCTCCCTTCGGAATGGAATCTCACTTAAGATGGCGAAATACCCTGCGAAGTCCACTTCGCAGTCCACTTACGGTCGAATGGAACGCACCTTTAGTTTACAACAATGATGGCTGTTGTTGAAGAACTGAGATGTGTAGATTACGCCATCGCGTCCGTTATAGAAGATATCGACAGCGCATTAATTTTAAAAGATTTTAAAATTCTTTTTACAACACCGGCAAAGATTGTTTACGCTCATCTTCTACTAGTTCCAGCATGTGTGCAGTTGAGTTCTGTTAACAAAGCTGTGCGTCACTCAACATACGTCACTTACTCTGTAGCTCTGATTGGTTGTAGGTCTATCCAATTGAGGTCTTTCCTGGATCGGTTGAAATACACCCCCATAATCAAAGCCCAATGGAGCAGTATCAGACTCATATTCTGAATAGAATTGAGAAGTCAGTCTGCAGAATTTATACCTTTTGACATTGGTTGAGTTGATTAACTGAATGCTCTCCACCTGTGCTAATTAGGTTAATTATCTGAACTTGCTCCTCCTGAATTTTGTTAATAAAACATCATGTGCCAAAAAACAAACAAACATGCAAACACCCAAGAAATCAACTTGCAACCACCCAAAATACCTTAGCAAGGCCCATCTTCAACTCCCTAGCATTGAGGTGGTGAGTTTTGCTATATCACATTGCATTTAGGAAATGTAAATCTTATTTTAATTAAAGGCATTTATCATTGGACGATTTGGACGTGCAGAAATTGTGTAGATCACTTATTTTTCTTTAAGTTAGTCAATTAGTATTATGCTTATCACAGCAAGGCTGAATTGTGTTATTGTAGGTGAATGATGCATGTCATGAAGAAAAGTAAAGGAGATAGTGTCCTCGCTCTCCTGTGGGTTTCAGGGATGCATCTTTGATGTGTTTCTTACAGGCGTCAGGACAAACATCCCATCTGTGTCCCATCTTCCATGACATCCCAAAGGATTCAGCTCTCTCACTCTACCTATCGTGTATGTGGAGAAGAAGAGAGAGAATACTGTGAACAGATCTGGGATTTAAAAACATAGTTAAGCTCTGAAAAGCTGATATACATGAAAATAATTTAGACCATTTAATCTCATGCAAAACCATGCAACTTTCACTTAATGCATGCACCTAGAAATGTAGTTTCAGCTCAAAAAGGATGATTTAGGAACTTCACAGCTCAAATATAAACCATGTTTGCTCTAGAATTCAGAGAGTACTTTAATATATATTATTTAAATATACACCAGATATATACATCACGTATGGAGATTACAGTTTTAACATAAACTTGCAGGGTACTTAATCTGAGGATGTGGTTCTTTGATATAACTTGCTAACACAAAAACTACATTTGAACAAACCCCTTAACCTTAAGCATTTCAGCATGTTATCAAAAACCCATAACATATCAACGCCCTCGAAAAGATTCATTTCCATCCTCTCATCAAAATGTTTTGCATTGCGCCCTAACATGCACTTCGCCTACGTTGCACCGTGGAATTTGACCCTGATGGAAACATCTATTGAATTTTAATTAATCATACATTTTCAAAACTGCTATTTAGTTCTGCATTTTTTTTTATTTTTATTTTATTTATCTCTGTATCCCAACTCATTACTAAAGCTTTAGGTATGAGCACTGAAGATCAAAACGCTGTGACATTGGCTGATGCATACAGGTGAAAGTGCATGCCTTGCTTTCACATACTTTTGTAGGAAATGTTTTCGTAAAATACAAATGATCTTTAAATGTGTGGCATTGAAATATTTTGATGTTTTGTGATTTGAGGTATTTGCAAATATAAGTGGGCAAATGTGTGTTTCTAGGTTTATCCAGACTGATCTGAGCATGTGTTGGTACATGGTGTGTGTCACAACATTTTGGAGCAGATGCATCTGAGAAGAAGAAAGAAGGTGAGTGTGAAGTCGCCCAGGGCAGGTTGTCACTTGAGATTTATTTTTTGGGCGTGTCAAGGATGTTAGAAGGGTGTGTGTGTGTTCCTGGTCTTCATATCAAAACATACACTTCATACACTCTTAATAATAAAGTTTCTAAAAGGGGGCTTCCGTAGCTATGCCATAGAAGAACCATTTTTGGTTCCCCAATGAACCTTTCAATGAACAGTTCTTAAAAGAACCACTTTTTTCCTAGTATAAAAAATATTCTTAGAATCTAAAGAACCATTTTCAACTATAAAAACTTTTTGTGGAATGGAAATTTTCTATGGATGTTAAAAGTTCTTAATGGAGTCATTGATGCCAATAAAGAATCTTTATTTTTAAGAGTGTAGACACTGCCTGGCATACTTTTTCTCTCATTTAGTTTGTGTTCAGTGATTAATGCCTTCTTTTAGTGGCTGTTTAAATAAACAGTAGGCAGTATACAGTGTTCATAAAGGGTTAGTTCACCCAAAAATGAAACTTGAAAATTAAATGTCATTAATTACTCACCCTCATGTCGTTTCACACCCGTAAGACCTTCGTTCATCTTCAGAACAAAAATTAAGATATTTTTGATGAAATCTGAGAGGTAAATGACTCGTCCATAGACAGCAATTTAAGCACCACTTTCAAGGTCCAGAAAGGTTCTAAAGACATATTTAAAACAGTTCATGTGACTACAGTGGTTCTACTTTAATATTATAAAGCGACGAGAATACTTTTTGTGCGCCAAAAAAACAAAATAACGACTTTTCAACAATATCTAGTGATGGGTGACTTCAAAACACTGCTTCATGAAGCTTTGAAGCTTTACGAATCTTTTGATTCGAATCAGTGGTTCAGAGTGCCAAAGTCACAGGATTTCAGGAAACAAGGCTTCGTTTATGCGATCCAAACCACTGATTCGAAACAAAAGATTTGTAAAGCTTCGACGCGGTGTTTTGAAATCGCCATCACTAGATATTGTTGAAAAGTTGTTATTTTGGGTTTTTTTGGCTCACAAAAAGTATTCTTGTCGCTTTATAATATTAAGGTAGAACCACTGTAGTCACATGAACTGTTTTAAATATGTCTTTAGTTCCTTTCTGAACCTTGAGAGGTTCAGTGACATTGCTGGCAATAGAGGCTTCACTGAGCCATCGGATTTCATCAAAAATATCTTAATTTGTGTTCCGAAGATGAACAAAGGTCTTACGGGTGCGGAACAACAAGAGGGTGAGTAATAAATGACATTATTTTCATTTTTGGGCGAACTAACCTTAACAGTGTTTTAAAATTAAAAAGATCCTCATCTACACTGGCGTTTTCACAGCATTTCAGAAACGATCTCCATCTACACTACACGGCTGGAAACTCATGTCACATGACCATTCATATACACACTGGGCATGCGCGTACAAGTGTAAACAGTTGCCTCTTGCGCATGTAGGCAGCTGCAGTATTAAAAATGCAGTTTAACTGCACAATGGCTGCTAAAAATTACAACAAAGCCAGCAAAGATTGCAGTTCAGTCTCCATGTTATTGTTTACACGGCCTTCAAGGATACACAGAGGGCAATGTGGGCAACCACGTCATTGTTTTCAAAAGTCTCCATTTTGGTCCGTTTGTACTGAAAAGCAACCCTGGTGTTTCTGCAGCGTTTTCGAAAGTGTCCGTATTCGAGGTTCGAAAATGCTGGCGTAGTGTAAATGACAGGTGTAACCGTAGCAAAACGTATGCATTTTAAAACGAAAACTAGTGTAAACAGGGCCTCAGTGAACATTCTAAAAATCCAAAGACCCTTTTTCCACTATAAAGAACCTTTTGGGGAATGGAAAATTTCCATGGATGTTAAAGGTTCTTCATGGAACCATCGATGACAATAAAGAACATTTGTTTTTAAGAGTGTACTACAGTATTAAACTAGTAGTAGCCAATGAGTGTATGAGAGCTAATGTGTAAACTGCATAGCCAATGATAAAAAAAGTCAAAGCAGTGAACAGTGGCGACAGGAAGCAGAGATTAAAATAACACCTGTGACAAACAAATCACACTCCTGCCCAACCGAACACTCACCAGCCAGTCCAGATTACTGTCCTGCTCTCACCAGGAATGATCGGCTTTAGACGTGTGAACACTGTCACTGCAGTCACAGAGCATTAGCACTGAGGTCGCCTTTCAGGTCAGAGAGCATGAATCGTAAGGTCAGCCTGAGGTCAACCAACAGGAAACACCATGGACAACATGGCGTGAGCCAATCAATGGGAATGTATAATCAACAGTGACAGAAACATGCTGATCTATTGACTCTGCATGACAAATTTACAGTGGGATTTTCAGTTGATTGATAGATAGCTGCTATCAAGATGGTTTATTCGCATGTAGAACCTACCATTTAAATAAAGTGATTCACAAATTATTTTATTGAATTGCAATTCACTACAATTCAATACCAGAAAACAAAATTAAAGAATTGTGAGGCTAGGTGATATATATATATATATAACATAAATAAATACATAAAATTTGAAAATGTGTATTTACAATAATGTAAAACATGAGGTAAAAAATCAGTTCCAAAGTGAACAGTCTCAATCTAATCCAGACAGAACCCAAGGATCCACAGTCACATTCATCCCTGTGGAAGATCTGGCCAAACACTCATCTAATTATGTACTGAATTATTTACTCCGGTACATCTGCTTTAGCAACAAGACTGATGCTGACAGATGGGGCCAAGATATCAAATCAATGATAGATGGTATGCTAGAACTCTTCTTTACATGTGCACATTGATGGGTGAACAGTTCAGACATAAGCTGTGTCTGAAATCGCTCACTCGTTTACTATTCCCTATTCACTTAATTTTTCACCTAAAAGCAGCACGGCCATTTGTAAATTGAACGTGTCTGGCTTCCCTTGCCATCTTCCAGTTATTTTTAGCTGTACAAAACAGCTTGCTATGCTGCAAACTGGTACTTCTGCATTGCAAAATAAGGTGGATATAGCGAATGACATTGGAGTCCTCTCTATGGGAAGAAGGGACTGAAAATGGGTGAGTGAATTCAGACAATGACGTAAATATCAGAGAGGACTTATTTTTGTCATAAAAATTTTGCCTCTCCTGTATTAACATATTTTGCTTTATTGTAAAATAGATTGTAGTGTAAAACGGTAAAGTTTGAATTATTTTATGTAGTTATTTGTAGCATTTAAAAAAAAAATTCTTTTGGTTTCTGTTGAGATGTGTGAAGTGCCGATATCATTGGTGGAGAAGATGTAGAAGAATATGATTGGATCAGAGGAAAAGAGAGAGAAGGGAGGTCTGACACTGCCATTAGATTATAATTGTACCTGGCACGTGGCACACTTAGCATTTATGACTAATAATGCATGCATGCGTTCAATTTTCTCAATCTCTCTCTCTAGGGCTGTAGATAGTATCAGACACTGTTTGCCCCACATTAGATGGATTACCTTTCAGCGATGAGATCCGGTAGGAGCAGATGTACACAGACATCCACATGCCCACGAGGCTCGTGCCACATTCAGGACTGAATTTAGCCTTTTACATTCCAAATCAGCTACTGAATTTGAATTGAAGTTGCAAACTGGATGAGGAATTGTATTTTAAATTTAAAGTAGAATTAAAAAGGAATATATATGCTACTGTTCAAAACTTTTAGTCGGAAAGATAATTTTATGTTTAGAAATTAGCCTCTCAAGCTCACAGAGGCTGCATTGTAATTTGAAATAGGCATTTTCTTTTATAATATTTTTAAAAGTGTCATTTATTCCTTTGAATAAAGCTGAATTTTCATCATCATACTCCAGTCTTCAGAGTCACATTATCATTCTAATATGTTGCTTAAGAAATATTTATTTGTTATTATCAATGTTGAAAACAGTTGTGCTGAAACCATGAAACATTTTTTCTGAATTGTTTGATAAATAGAAAGTTCACAGGAGCAACATTTATTTGAAATAGAAATATTTTGTTACATTATAAATGTCTTTACTGTCACTTTTAATCAGTTTAGTGCATCCTCAGTGAATAATGAGAACTTACTGACCCCAAACTTTTGAACGGTATAGTGTTTTAATACTTGAATGTGGAAGAACGCTACATTTTGGAGACGCTTTACCTCAAATTATGGTCAAATGTTTTAAAAAAAGTTTTCTGAAAACAATTCAATGGACATTCACTGGTGCTGTAAGGCAAATTTATCATCTGTTTTGATGACTCTGTTAATTGTGTTGACAGTGTTCTACATATCAGAATAAACTGGCATAATTAGCCTAAATTAACGATGTAATTGTGGCAGAACTCCTCTGTTGTGTGACTGTATTGTGTTTGTGTGAATTGCAATTCATTGGATTCCTCTTTCTGTCATTCCAATTCAAATTCGATTCAAATTCCAGCTCATTAAAGGTGCAATTAACGATTTCTGAGAAACGGTGTTGAAAGTGGTTTGGATCGAGCACCACAACACACTTGTAGCCAATCAGCAGTAGGGGGCGTGTCAACTCATGATGGGGGAGGTGAGGGAGATTTGAAGAAAGACTGTAGAAAGAGAGATGGCTGAGAGACATTACAAAAGATCAGAGGAATATCACTGGAAATAAGAAGGGTTATGATCAGGCAAGAGATTTAGGATCCGCAGTAATATTAGAAAAGCATTCCAGCACTGCAGAGACATAAGCGGGAAGGCCTGAAAATGACGATTGCATTGTTTCTGCTCCATATGTGAGCAACACTGGTTTTGCTATGTTTCACAGAATCAAGATATGCTGCTTGTATATACTCTTGTGTGCTGTATGTTCATTTCTTTGTTCTTCCTTGTTGTTTGTTCGTCATCTTTGCTTTACATCTTTTTTTTTCCACGAAGCATTATCTTGCTTCGCTTCAGCAATGATAAAGATTAATCAATTGGATGTTTGTGCATTTTTGGGGTGGAGCAATGAAGGGAGGGGGGTGTTTGTTTGGGATGATTTCAAATATCAACACCGTTTCTCAGAAATTGCTTACTGCACCTTTAACTGAAAAGAAATGTATTTTATTTTATTTTTTACATTCTGCATGTTGCCTAACCCAGGAACACAGGTTAAGCATAGGTATGTCATGTTCAGGTTGTGCCCTTTCAGTCAAATAAACAGTAGCTTTGCCTTTATCCATCTCTCTTTCCAGGGCTTTTCTAGAAATTGTGAAAGTAATGGATCTTTGGGAAAGTACTAATCTGACAGTGTGAAAAACATTCATAGAGCATTTGCACGCAGCCATCGCTTTAAAAGAACTTCATTTTTCTCTCATTCTCTTTCTGCTTCTTTACTATAGATGACCTTGCACTTTGAAAGAGATGGACAAAAATGATCCGTGATAAAAAGGGAGTTTATGAACAGATCGTTTTTCTTTAAAGGTGAAGTGTGCAAGTTAAAATAAGTTCTTATGGTCTGTTAATATAAGTCATTTATAGGTTGATTCCCCCAATAGTTTAAGTGCTATATGAATCTGTGGCGCTATCAAAATATTGATGTATTTGTTTGAGTATTACAACTAGAAAATTGTCTATTATTTTGAAAACACTTATCATTCATGGTGCAGAAATGACACACTTCACCCAAAGTTGTATGTGCATTGTGCACACATTGCATAAAAAAAAAAATTAAAAAAAATTAAAAATACAATAGCACAAAAACCACAGTGATGCACACCAACTTGTGGAGATAATATTGAAAGAAATCTCAACCACCATCTTATAATGACTGTGAATAAAACCCAAGAGACACATTTAAAAAACATTTAAAAAATACATATGATGGGCTGGAAACCCAAGCATGGTAATGGTAATGGATATGACAATGTTAATATGTTTGGTCTTGGAGGAATATGTACAATATAGCATACATGAATTACCCATAGCAGATCTATACAGGTGGAGCTGGGGAAGGTGGAGGGTTTCTGAAAGCGCACTGCACTGATAATGCTGAACAAGTATTTTAAGGTTGAGCAGCGATCTTATTGGCTACTGATACAGCAGGAACCAATAAGCTGTGCCCTATAGAGAATGATGTGATTGCAAGCAGATTGAGTTAAAGACCTATCAGCCTGCGCCATCTAGATTTTCGTGACAGAACTTTGTATTTGATTCTGCTGAAGTCATCAGCCTGCATTATTACAAATTAGTTTTAAAATAATTGTTTAACAGCAGAATTGGTGAAATACTACATTACCCATGATGCTGTACAGAAAATTCTACCAGTCCTTCTAGTTTATAGGCCAACAAAGGAGTTTTCATCTGTAAGCAAAGTTTTATGCCAGTATAGATGTGAACTGTTGAAGGTTTAGCTGTCCTGAGTCAGAGGCCTGGGTGGGTTCAGGAGGGTAAGATGTGCTCCGCTCAAACGCGCACTGACATCTCACCTTGCAAGAGTCAGCAGAGGCTTTTAAGATCCTTCCCAACCCATCACCCTGCTCTGCTTTCACTTAATGGAGTGCTTTTCTTCAAAGCATCTGCCTCTCTCCCTGTCGCTATCTCTATTTCATTACCAGCCCTCTGATCGCTCTCTCTTAGCTGAAACATCACACACTGTATTTCATTGCAACATGCTTGTGATCTATTGTTTCTGTCTCTTAAAATCATGCCTCAATTTTAAGAGGTTGAACGTAGTTTTTCTTTCATGCCCGCTTGAACCACCTGCAATTTGTGCGTCAGTATCAGATGTGTGTAATTTCTCTCTATATATTTCATGGGCAGTTTGCAATAAAATGCATGAAGAATGCAATGACATAAAAGCTTTACTGATGTCCTCAGTGGCTCATTTATGTGGAAATCAAAAGTCACTCAATTTATTTTCTTAAAACTCATTCCTAGTCATGTAGGGCATTATAAACTGTAAAAAAATTTTTGAAAGGGGCATTAAACTTCTAGATAGCAATCTGCTTAAGCAAGCAAGTTGTCATCAGTAGTTTGGTCCAACATTTTAAATGTGTATAGGCCTACCCAGTTCTCAGAACGTTCTGGCAAGGTTCTCTTAAAGTTATGAGCAAACCTTCTACCAGTAACCTTAATAAATCTTCGTTCTGTGTTCAAAATGTTAGCATAAAAACGTTATTTAGGTGCATTTTCCATGGAAACATTTAAAAAATGTTAGACGAACGTCCAACTAAATGTTACTACTTGTTCCATAACGTTGAGAACATTCAAAATATTTTTTTCCCATAATGTTTGCAAAATGATAAAATAGAATGTTAAAAACGTTTTTAAAGCATTTAAAAGCACTGGAAGTTTTGAACGTTCAGAAATAACGTTTTCACAACTTAACATGAATGTTAGCAAAACGTTTTCAGTATACATTTTTGTTAGCTGGGTATCTGCTAAGTGAACTTTTTTTGAGGTCTCGGACATAACAGACATAAAAACTGAAGTTTTGTTTCCACACACGCCACTGTTCTGAGAACAGACATGCATCTATATAAAATCGATAGGTTCTGGTTCTATTAGTCCGGATCATCTAGGTCTAATGTCGTGACCCTGGGTCCACCTGATCAGGTAAGCAGGGGGATTTGCTATGCATCCCCGCGCAAAGAGGACCTGACACCGCGGGCTGCATTTGCTGCTTCGCACATAAGCGATCTGAAAACGCAGTGCTATTTTTGTTGATGTTAATTTGCTCCGTGTTAGGGCCGCGGTTCACGGCTCGGTCAGCCTTCCCTGATACTATACTCCCGTTTGTTGCTGTAAAGGTTCCCCTGTCTCATCGCGTTAGCGTCTAGGCGCCAGTGAACTGTGAATGCACCGCGCGAGGGGAGATGAAGCACTGCAGCTCATGGTCCTAGATTCCGCTTGGTTACTGACAGGGGAGAATATCAAAGTGACACATTTTTAATTCTACTACCATATGAAGACAAATGTAAAAATACACAGAACAGACAAATAAACTACTAAAAGGAACATTTCCTTTATAAAAGACATTACAAAATCAAGTTTAAATAAATATGAGCTAGTATTACAACAAATATTCCTCCTAAAATTACACTTAAAAACGCAATAAAAAAAGAAAATAGGCTACATTAAAATCACTTATTCTACGCGTGCTTATTTGTAGATTTTTTTTTTAAAACACTTTATAAAAAGGAACAACAAATTTCTGCTCATCTTTACCTTGTTTTCGTCCAGCCTCGCGTGTGTCCTGCGATTCTGTCAGAAGCAACTGGACGCTTTCTGGAAACTCAAGTGGCGCATTAAGCCTCTCTGTCCGTCTATAAAATCTCCTCTTTTTCTACATCTGAGATTCCATGAATAATTAATACGCGGTCAAAGGAATTAGAAGATATTTTAATGCAACCCTTATTCAGATTTAAATATCAAAAACTGTCCAGAATATCGCCTTAAAATAGATCATGTTTCTTATTTGCACACTTTAAATTTAATTTTTTCATGAGCTCAGTTTAATTAATAACGAATTGCCTATTTTTCTTATGAAAAGCATTTATTTTTTTTTTTTTCAATAAATGGTTTAAAAAAATTAGTACATTTGAAATCAAGACATTTGATTTGTTAGTGTGTGAGACACAAGCAAGACCATTTATTTACGTTTTCAAATAAGTCTTCATAACTTTACTGACCTTTACAGATTTATAAGAGCTTTGGAGATTTTTTTTTTTTTTTTCCTTTTAAATAAAACAGACACTTTCTACTACACTGCGATGAACTGATGCACAATATAATTGTGTTGAACAGTGAATGTTTTTTCACCCCACTAACTATTTTTGGCATATTTTCAAAAATATTTGGACTTGAGGGACTCCGTTTGCGCATTCCGTTTTAAACGTCTTTGAACCTAACGTTATTCTGCGTTTGGTTGTCTATTTTAACAATTTTATCCCATTAAATAAATGACAATCAAGACGCGTAAACTCGCAGCTTGTTGTTCTTTTTAGTAACATCTTTAAAAAACAATCACGCATTATTCTGTAACTGACAGTAAAACGAACTAATTATTACCACTGTTTTCGATATGTGAGTGAAACACCCTAGAAACAAAGCGCGAAGTTTCGCAAACGAAGGACAGGTGCGACAGTTCACTGCAGCCCGGTGTCAGTCAGGACGCATTAACCTATAACAGAAAGTCAACCGTCTGCACGACCTGCTTCTAGTAGCGGGTTTCTATGGCAACAGCAGCAGATCCTCGGGTTCATGTGATGCTATGTGAACTATTCACTGCGAGAAAATTGCAGTAATGGATAGGCATCTTTGTGTGCGCATCCTCTTCGCAGGTTTTGTTTTTATTGCTACGAGTCATATGCGTATTTTCATCGGATCAGTCTTGTTCAGACAAACTGACAGGATGCATGTTCGCTGACCGTATCAGTTTGACTGTCGGCAAACAAAATCTTTGCCTAAATCTTTGCTGAAATGGCCATGCAATTGCCATGTTGCGTTCTATTTGATGTGCATTTATTGCCTGAAAAAATATCATGCATAGGCTATGTATGCACATTTAAATCTTATCTTTAAAAAAAACTGCATGCATTTGCATGTTAAATTTAAAAAATGACTCCAGATCCTTGTTTGGTCCGTGCACGCTCTGTCTCTGCGTAATTAGTCCATTTTCACTGAGAGCATGTGTTGTGAAATCACTCATAAAATATACCGCGCAGCGGGCACTGCCAGGAGACATTTTGTGCCCTGGTCGAGCTCCTATGCCCAGACGGGCACACGTGAAACCTCTGCCACTGATACATCAAAACAAAAGCAATTTGAGCAGACGTCCTGGAGAAGCACCATCACAGGCCTCCACAGATCCAATGAGTTCCCAGTGTAACTCTATTCTTCCCTTCGTCCTCAGGCACATTTTCTTTGGCTCTTCGGTGCCCTGACTCTACCATTCCGCTGTAAGTCTCATGTAATTTTTATGCGCTGTCTTTGTTGATGCATCATTTTTCTTACTCATTAACTTCCCGTCAAATTCGGTAGTGTCTGTTTGGAATCAGAGAAACCCCAAAAACAATTTAAGTTTTTCATTTATTTTCATCTCCAGAATCAAAGTTCCTAAAGTTCCTCCAGCAACAAGAATGATAATTCAAAGTTATCTGGTCTTTAATAATGTTCTGAACACGCACAAAAACATTAGACTATACATTGATCATGGAATGTTTCAATAAAGGTGACTTGCTTCAAAACGTTCAGAGAACATTCAACGTTCCCATCATATTTGCTAAATTATAAAAATAATGTTCCCCACAACGTTCGCATAGCCTAACTTAATGGAAACGTCAGCAAAACGTTCTTAGAACATATTTTTGTTAGCTGGGTTTGTGGTGAAAGAAAGGAGAAGACGTCATAGGAACACAGTCTATAAAAATGAAAGCAAATTAATTGTTTAATTTCAAAATAACCATGCAACAGCAGCAGATCCTCGGGTTCTAAAGCATGGGGGTCTCTGGGAGTCTAAACAAAATAAAAATAAAGTATTTAAACGGCTGAACTGATCCAGACCCAGGCCCTCTCAGAGCAAATCTCTCTGGTTTTTGTCTCAGTATCTAGTGAACACGGCTAGTGTGTCTTCTTTAGGTCGCAGCACTCGCGCTCACAGACACGAACATTCACGCTCCCACCTCCACTACCCTTGCAGGCGAGACCTCATTATATATACATGATCAATCTTTAATCTGCTCCATAGAAACCGAATTGCTACCATGCACTCTCAACGCCAGCATTAAAATTTCATGCAGGTAATTGAGATAAAACCAAAATGGAGGGCTTTCCATCTCCGTTACCCCGCTAGTCAAAAATACATTTCCGTGCGGCAGAAACTTAGATGGTGTTAGACAGTGCTAGACTGTCATTTTTAGGAAGAGAGTCACACCTGCCATCAAACACACCTAGCAAACTTACATTGAATGCTGAATGCAATGCAAAAAAACGGCCTTCTAGTAGGCTACTAATAAAATGGCGTAAACATAAACACACAACAAATCGTTAAATCTTCATTTTAGCATGCGGAATGTTATTCAGTAGCAGCTGTTATATAAAGCCTATTTATTTAGCAGCTCAATATAAGCTGTATCTCTGGACAAATTCCAGTAAGAATGATCAAGAGTAATGATATATTAAACAAACAGATGGAGAACATTCAAATGCGTCACGATTCCTTGCATATTAGCATGCGTAATTCTTCCACTAGAGGGGGCTACAGGTGCAGTTGAACTTTTGACTTCTTAGCTAATGCTAAAAGCAACATTCTTGAATACGACTATGGATTGTTTAAGATGAGCAAATCAAAGCCATACAATAATATTACCGAATATGAGTGTAAGTTTAGTTAACAAACAGGGGAAAAACATCAGACACATCTGTTATTTTCAAGTGATGACAGAACGTCGCATATGACCTGAACTTGCGCCCCTCGCTACTTTCCCGCGTTGTTAACAGGCCCTGAGGCGCGTCTGTTCACATCCCACAGACATGCTGAAGTCACTTAGAGGTCATGCGATTCTGGTTGTTTTGGGCACCTCACCTGAGACCTGTGAGTTTTACATTGTGCAGCTGTTTTCTAAAACTGTATATGACCTTACTTTTAACCCATAGCAGATGATGCCTTACCGACTGACAGAAAAGAGGGATAATTGGGGAGAGAAAGTGACCGAGACAAAACTAAACGAAGAGAACAGTGCCACCTAGTGCTCAGTGGACTACAGTTGAATAAAAGAACAAATTATAAAGGTTAGTGCACCCTTTTATGAAATTTCTGTCATAATTCTTTCATTCCAAAGCTGAATGCTTTTTATCTTGTGGAACTCAAAAGTAGATTTTTAAAATAATCTTCAGTGTTGCGATGAACAGACAAACATTATGAAATATATAAAGGATTTTACAGCAAAAAGAAACATGCTTAGATTACTTCACTGTTGTTTGTCATGATTTGCATTTTTGCCCATAAAAATTTCTAAGGCCTCTAAATGATCAACATAATTAAAACCGCTGAAAAATGTGTTGTACACAGTCTACTAAATGCTTTCTGTGGCCTTTTAGGATAATTGTAAAACATCCTCCTTCAGATTGTGATACACGTGTCTTTTTGCTGTGAAATCTTTAATGATTTTATAGAGTAATAACTTTTAAAATTGTTAGTAATATTTCAGGATGAACACACTGCACTGAAGCAACTTGATTATCCATACATCATATTACAATTAGAGTATTTTATTATTTTATTTATCAATCATTATATTACATTGAAATTTTATGTTTTGTCCCTGACAATAAAAACTACAGAGCTTTTATCATAAAACTAGTATGTAAATATAATTTTACTAAGTCAAATTATTGAGATATAGAGTGATGACTAATATTTATATGCATTTTATGTAAGTAGTCTGTTATACTTTTATTGTCAGGTTTATGCTCTGTTTTGGTTTAGTTTCATGTTTTTCCAGTTCCTGTTTGCCTTTGTTGACCTAGGTTGTGTCTGAAAGTTTAAAAATGCTGCATTCAAGGTAAGAAGGCATCAAGGCATGTCCAAATCCAATGTTAGCTTCACTTCCTGTCTTCTAAGAGATGACTTCATCTGATCAATTTTTGAAGGCAGCATAGATGTATCCTTTGCTGCCTTTGATATCCCACAATCCTGTGCATTCCATTATGTGGCAGTTATGATAAAAAATAAATATGGCATCTGAAAGGTGCGGTTGGTGGCCAGTTTATGTATAAATGTCCATTTTTGACCAACTTTTTCAACCTCTGATGTCATTTCTAGCAAAAAATCACTAGTAATTAAATATTTGCTTAGTTTTCACCAAAGCTCTCTCTATTTTGCTGTAGATCATTAAACTGTTACGCTGCCTCAGGAGTCTGTCCGAAGTTTTGTGAGGTATCTTTGTGCACAAATGCTGCTTATAAAGTCAGATAAGGCAGCAAGGCAACAAGTCAGCTGACTAAGGATACATTTACATGACAATGTATTAAAAACATTTTTTTTTTTTTATGTACAGGTGACAACATTGTCAAAATGATCCCCGTTCACATGGATCCACGAAAATGACTAAAATGCTGTATTATTCATGCCAGGCCAGTAGTTGATGTCACTTTGTAAAGAAACTCTATGCACTTATAGACTGAACACTTAATACGCATGAGCATGACGTCACCGTTTTCACAAATTTGCATTTTTGTAGTTTACACAGAGACGATAACAGTATCGTTGTGTGTATCATTGCGTAATGTTTGTGTTCTCAGGCTTCCAAAACACTGTTGTCATGTAAATGAACGACCAAAACGCTTAAAAAGTTTAGTTTTTTTGAAAATGGTGTCGTATAAACGGCTCATCAGCTTTTGGATGCAACCTATTGTGTTCAACTGCCCCTCATTAACTCACTCATTTAGTCCTGTGTTTATATCAGAGATTGTATTATTATAGGGAGATGAGAGGGTCTGTATATCTTACCATTGGAGAAAGCGTAACAGCTAACTTAATCACGTCCGGCACCTCTTAGCTTATCGTGTAATGGCCTCTGTTCTCCTTTCCTGCATATTGGTAGTCTTTACTGCAGCTGCAGCGTTAGCATTAGCCGTTACGCTTTTTTGGCTAATGGTTGCAGGCTTGTCATCTAGTGGCTTTGTTTATATACCTCTGTTTAGTTCAGTTTGTTGCCAGTTCTCTTATATGTCTGGTTTGTGATCTTCTGTGTTTCTACTGATTATTCTCTAGTATTCTTCTGTTTTTGTTTGATATTCCCCCATGTTTGATAACACACCTAACACTTATAAAAACTTAATTTATTAAATTTTGTCCATATAAATTGCAACATCTGCACATATTTTGCTCAGTTTGGGCCTATGAAGTATGAACTCCATCTCAAGTATGAACTTCATATTCTTACTATATCATATTATATGAGCCATAAAAGCCTGATAATATATGATACTAATATTATACTCAACAAAAACACTTAAAATAATTTTTTTACTTTTTGTCTAAAGATTATTTTACTTATTGAACTGCCATTCTAAAAACATAACCATGGCTTACAAAAAAATTATATTCTATTCTGTTCTGGGCTATTGTTTCATAATAATGTACAATGGCACCTACAAGACATGAACATTTTCCTAAACATGTTTCAATATTCAAAACAGTGTTTGCAAATCACAGACCAAAGAAACTTTTTGGATGTTTGCTTTAAAGGAAACAAATGACAAAATAATGCTTTCAGAGCTTTTTAAAGACCAAGATAGATTTTTCATGACAGCAGTAGAATATTCAAATGTCAAAACAAATGGCCATTAGGACGTGTAACTGTCATATGAAAATGAATCTGAATTACTGTAAACACTGGAACTTTTGACCCCAGCATTTTTTCTCACATATCCCAACACTATCTTCAAGGTGGAGGGCTGATGAATCTAGGTGTTCCTCAAACACTCCTGAAAAACTACATCTTTACCATGTTTTATATATCTTTATCGTGATAAATGCTTCAGTCTTTGTTTTACGTTTATATCAACTCAAAACACTTAATTACATCAACATTTAGTGTGGAAGTGAAGGCTGGGATTCCAGAGGTTGTAGAAGTGGAAAGATTTAGTTTTAGCATTGGAGCAGAAAGCACTTATAGTTTGGAGCAGACAGATGAGAGAACTGAAACTCTGTCTACTACTGTAGAAGGTGGAAGTTGTCATCACCATTGGCAGAGCCACTTTTGACCTGCCTTACACTGGCATAGTGAAGATCACTTGCAAGAATGGCAATGTGTTACATATGAAACCAAGGGCCAATAAAGGCATCACTTACAAAGGTATCAAAGTAAACACTAAATAATCTGATCTGTGATGTTAAGACAGATTATACATTTAAATGAATATTGTACATCTTCCCTTCATTGTCCTTCAATTCCTAGACAAAATCCAGAACTGACATCGATTTCTGTTGGTAGTGAATAATCTGTCAATTTTGCAAAAAAAAATTGTCCACCCTGGGTGGTCTTGGATTTGATGGCTCCAAGACGTCTTCCCTCTTCGTTGTCCCACAAGGACAGTGAGGTGAAACACTCACCAAGTTTAAACACGTACTCTGGATACAGCCCGTCTGGATTGTCAAAGGTTTTACTTCTCCCATCTGAAAGCCAAACCTTGACAGCCCTAACCTGCCATCCTCCCACCCACACCCGATATTCTCTAAACTGGCACATTTGAAAACTGGCACCAGTCAATAAAAATGGAGCTCCTCAGTCACCACCGAGTTTTTGCAGCGTTGATGGGTTAGACATCTTTTAAGTAGATCTGCAAATTATATCAGAGATCAATATTAGCATATCATACAACATATCACTTTTCTCTTTTGTACGTTTATGCATTTATATAAACAAATTATTGACAGCCAAAATGACAAACGACAAAACTGTGACAGTCGTCAATGGTTTGTGCTTTTCATATTCCGTACTGGGGGTGGCGCTGTTGAGCGTATATACGGGGAACCAGGTAGGAAGTTATTTAAGGAAGTGTGATTGCGTCTCTCACTCTCTCTCTCTTGCGCTCTCTAGCCTTTGTTGTCAGGCCCGGGTTATTCCCGGTCATGGTCACGCTAGCGGATGGCTTGTGAGTATTGCTGTTGTAGCCCGCGTTGCATTTATGTGTTAATGCTACATTTAATGCTGCGGTCTTTTTCTGCTTTTTCTGCTTACGATTCATATAATGAGGGAAAATGTTTCCGTCATTGAATTTCGTAAAGCATTGGGAAGTTGTGATGAGAGCGATTCGCCGATTTGCATGTAAATGGAGTGTTTGAGAGAGAGCTTTTTCCAATCCGGTTATGTTGTGGTTTAGACGCTAATTCAGGGCATTATATGTAACGTTAGTATGTTTTGAGGAGGGTTTTGTGTAGGGAGGTTTTTTTTCTTTGGGTGTTTGTTTTGGCGCTCGAGTTGCCGAATTATTTTGTAAATATTGTGTGTGTGATGTAATGAATTGCGTTTCAGGCCCAGTAGTTCGATGAGTGACATGGTAAGCAAATTGTTTTTTTCCCTTGTTTTCTTTTTGGGTTGAATTTTGGATCCAGATGATTTCTTTTTTTCGTATGCCTGTTTTTTTCTTATGTGGCTACCTTATTGTGTTTTGATTCATTTTTTGTTTTTGCATAAGATTTATTGCATTGCATTTAATTATGAGTCATTTAATTTGTCACTCATTTATTGTTGTGAGGTAATTTAAAAGGTAAATGTTTCTGGGCTTGAAATTAATAGTTGTGATTTTTATTTTTCGCTTTTTTTCTTTTTTTGAGTTGAATATGATGTACTGAATTGTAATGTAATATGATTGGAATTGAACTTGAACTTGAATAGAAAAAAATAGAGAACTTTCAAATCAACTTTCTTGTGGTTCCTTGTTCTATTTGATTTATATAATAGAATTGATAATGCATTCCTATATGTAGTTTCTCTAACAATGAATTTATTTAATAATTGTGGTGGTTTTTACCCCTGGTGCCCGAACCCAACATTTTAAGGCCAAATACCATCACAAAACAAAACTTTTCAGTTTTTTTAAATACATTATTTTCATCTGCAAAAGTCAAACCACATGGCCATTGTTGTGGTTTCTACTTTGTTAAAAATCACTTCTTAAATATCTTTAATTCCAGAAGTTTTACTTTATTGCAATAAAGGAGCATCTAGGAGACCTAGGACAGCCTCAGAGACAGCTGCTCAATTTCTGTCCAGGTCTCCTTATATATTCAGGCACACGCCCTTACACATCCTATAGATATTATTGGAAATGTCCTTTTACAGTCTTCAGCTTGGAATTTTCCATAGTGTAAAGCAAGACTTTTTTTGGAAACACATGTATAGACGTAATGCTATCATGTTCTCAGTACAGCGTGTTCAGCCCTACACACATGTGAGTTTATGATTTTAATGGTAGAATAAAGCACATCATATTTACTATAATATACTAACTTTTCACCATAAAAATACTACTTAATTTCAGGAGGCTGAATCCAGCTTCTTATTCGCAGCTTCTTATTGACGCTATCCGGTCCACCTTAAAAGACGCGACGCTTCCGCGTTTGTAGCTTCTTATTCACGCTCAACTTAGGGACAGTGCGGTTTTTCTCTTTTTCGCGCTTTTTAAGGTACTGTGTTGCTTTTTGGGTCTATTTTCAGAATTAAAGGAAAATAAACTATTTTGAAATGCAAATAACACTGATATATTAGAGAAAATAGGCTGAAAAAATATAAAGGCACTTAAAATATAGTATTCTTTGTTTATTGAACGTGTCATCAGCTCAACTTGAAGGACCGTGTGGTTTTTCTCTTATTCACGCTTTTTATTCTATATTATCTATTTTTAGAAAAAAATAATAAACTATTCTGAAATGTTAATAACACCGAAATATCTGTGAAAAGTAGGCTACTGTAAAATTACAAAGGTAGGCTATAGAAAAAAGTTACTTCATTATTTTTGCACGTCATCATTTGAATGCATTAATGAATCAACTGAATAAAAAATTTATTCACATTTACATTACATTTATGTAAGACAGCAAATATTCAAGCAAATATTACAGATTTCAATGTCACAAGTTAACTAGAGACTATCAGCTCCAGCTCCAGCTCCAGATTGGATCCAGCCTGTTATGAAGACTTCAGATGAAGGACTCCAGAACATCAAACATGGATGATTAAACAAAATGATCATGTTTTCATTGCTTTGCATGCACACTACTTTTGCTTAAAAGAAGTAATATCTTATAACTGTACGTTCTGATATCATCTCATAAAAGAAGACTATTGTGTTTTTGCTACAAGTGAATGTGAAATACATTACCTTTGAGGGTGCGTTAAAAGTTGCACTGGGGCCTTATTCCCAAAGTACTTGACTGTCACCATGCACATTTTCAGACATTTTTACTGTAGCATTTTAATGTTATGGACCCATGAATTTGACAAATGTGACATTACAGTTACAGGAGAAGTTGCACTATTGGCCCAATTGGAGGCACTATATCTCAGCTGCCTTTAAGGGTGCGTTAAATATTGCACTAGAGCCTTATTCCCAATGTACCTGACTGTTAACATGCACATTTTCAGACATTTTTACTGTAGCATTTTAAAGTTATGGGCCCATGAATTTGACAAATGTGGCAATACAGTTACAGGAGAAATTGCACTATTAGCCCAATTGGAGGCGCTATATGTCAGCTGCCTTTGAGGGTGCGTTAAAAGTTGCACTAAAGCATTATTCCCAATGTACTTGACTGTCACCATGCACATTTTCAGACATTTTTACTGTAGCATTTTAAAGTTATGGACCCATGAATTTGACAAATGTGACAATACAGTTACAGGAGAAATTGCACTATTGGCCCAATTGGAGGCGCTATATCTCAGCTGCCTTTGAGGGTGCGTTAAAAGTTGCACTGGGGCCTGATTCCCAGTGCACTTGACTGTCACCATGCACATTATCAGACATTTTTACTGTAGCATTTTAAAGTTATGGACCCATGAATTTGACAAATGTGACAATACAGTTACAGGAGAAATTGCACTATTGGCCCAATTGGAGGCGCTATATCTCAGCTGTCTTTGAGGGTGCGTTAAAAGTTGCACTGGGGCCTGATTCCCAGTGCACTTGACTGTCACCATGCACATTATCAGACATTTTTACTGTAGCATTTTAATGTTATGGACCCATGAATTTTACAAATGTGACAAAAGTTTAATGAGAAATTGCACTTTTGGCCCAATTGGAGGCGCAATATCTCAGCTGCTTTTGAGGGTGCGTTAAAAGTTGCACTAGTGCCTTATTCCTAATGTACTTGACTGTCACCATGCACATTTTCAGACAATTTTACTGTAGCATTTTAAAGTTATGGACCCATGAATTTGACAAATGTGACAATACAGTTACAGGAGAAATTGCACTATTGGCCCAATTGGAGGCGCTATATCTCAGCTGCCTTTGAGGGTGCGTTAAAAGTTGCACTGGGGCCTGATTCCCAATGCACTTGACTGTCACCATGCACATTATCAGACATTTTTACTGTAGCATTTTAATGTTATGGACCCATGAATTTTACAAATGTGACAAAAGATTCATGAGAAATTGCACTTTTGGCCCAATTGGAGGCGCTATATCTCAGCTGCTTTTGAGGGTGCGTTAAAAGTTGCACTAGTGCCTTATTGCTAATGTACTTGACTGTCACCATGCACATTTTCAGACATTTTTACTGTAGCATTTTAATGTTATGGACCCATGAATTTGACAAATGTGACAATACAGTTACAGGAGAAATTGCACTATTGGCCCAATTGGAGGCGCTATATCTCAGCTGTCTCTGAGGGTGCGTTAAAAGTTGCACTGGGGCCTGATTCCCAATGCACTTGACTGTCACCATGCACATTATCAGACATTTTTACTGTAGCATTTTAATGTTATGGACCCATGAATTTTACAAATGTGACAAAAGTTTCATGAGAAATTGCACTTTTGGCCCAATTGGAGGCACTATATCTCAGCTGCTTTTGAGGGTGCGTTAAAAGTTGCACTAGTGCCTTATTGCTAATGTACCTGACTGTTACCATGCACATTATCAGACATTTTTACTGTAGCATGTTAAAGTTATGGACCCATTAATTTGACAGATGTGACAATACAGTTACAGGAGAAATTGCACTATTGGCCCAATTGGAGGCGCTATATCTCAGCTGCTTTTGAGGGTGCGTTAAAAGTTGCACTAAAGCATTATTCCCAATGTACTTGACTGTCACCATGCACATTTTCAGACATTTTTACCCTAGCATTTTAAAGTTATGGACCCATGAATTTGACAAATGTGACAATACAGTTACAGGAGAAATTGCACTATTGGCCCAATTGGAAGCGCTATATCTCAGCTGCCTTTGAGGGTGCGTTAAAAGTTGCCCTAACGACTTATTCCCAATGTACTTGACTATCACCATGCACATTATGAGACATTTTTACTGTAGCATTTTAAAGTTATGGACCCATGAATTTGACAAATGTGACATTACAGTTACAGGAGAAATTGCACTATTGGCCCAATTGGAGGCGCCATATCTCAGCTGCCTTTGAGGGTGCGTTAAAAGTTTCACTAGAGCCTTATTCCCAATGTACTTGACTATCACCATGCACATTATCAGACATTTTTACTGTAGAGTTTTAAAGTTATGGACCCATGAATTTGACAAATGTGACAATACAGTTACAGGAGAAATTGTATGAAGGTAAAACAGTAGCGAAACCCGAGAGGTTGCTGATTTGAATGTGAGAACTTGTAGTATTAATATTTGTGTTTGTAAATTGAAATTTACACTCACAGCCCTGATGTGAAAAGCTGAATGTTTCGATTTGCACACGCAGACAACAATCAAAACACCCGTGTTACGAAGTTGTAGTTGTAGATTAATAGTTACAAATGTGTAAAATGGCATTCACATAAACAAAATGACAGACACAAATGTGTGAGACATATTTACTGTTGCACTTTACTTCAGTTTCACTGTACAGCTTCAAGTCGGCGCTTACAACCTCTCAGATCTGGCCGTACAAGTTCAATTCCTGGCGCTTTGACTTTTGCTACTCTTTTTGCGATATTCCTGGTGCAAAACTGACTTGAGCACTTGAAAACAGACGTGAGATTGCCTGACCAATGAACAATGCCAGTGTACGCACTGTGCGTATACCATGAGAGGGCGCTATTTTTATTTAAAAAAAATTTTTTTTACACATTTTTTAAAAATTGATTATTAAAAATCTATCTGCGTAAACTCATTACATATTAAGAGAGCAAGACAGAATGAGTTTAAAAATGGTGTGCATTTGTGTGTTGTAAGGGCATGGGGGATATGGGTGAAAAGAAATCTGATTGGATGTTACGTTACAGATGGTTAATGTTTAAAAAACATTAGGTAGCTAGTTCTGAGCCCTGAGATAAAATCCCTATTTTCATTAAAATATCATTAGTTTTAACTGAGTTTTATATTACAGTAAAACAGTAGTAAAGTCGTTTTTTGGTTGGAGTCAGCCAATGAAATGGGATGTTTTTGTACGCAGATCGCGCCGTTTTGGTGGGCCATGTAGCAGCCACCCAATTAAATGACTTTACAACCTTTTTACTGTAATATAAAAAACTTTTAAAACTAATGATATTTAAATGAAAATATTGTCTCATACATATGCAAATATTTATTACCGCATGCCAAGTCGCACTGGATAGCGTTGTTCATTGGTCAGGCATCAACCAATAAAATGGCTCCCCCCCCCCAATCCCCCGCTCTCTCACATCTGTTTTCAAGTGCTCAAGTCAGTTTTGCACCAGGAATATCGCAAAAAGAGTAGCAAAAGTCAAAGCGCCAGGAATTGAACTTGTACGGCCAGNAAAATGTTTAGTAAATGGACTTACTGGAACTTTCATATAGTAGGCTAATGGTCTGGGTTCAAACATTCTAACACGCAAAGTGTAGCATTCATGTGACTGCAAACAATGCGAGGCTTTGTTTCTCTATTGTTTCTCTGAAAACAATACGCACATTTTGGGACAAAGCTACTCAGAA
>RJVU01074806.1:6044-27365 GCA_003731715.1 Anabarilius grahami
ATATAGAATATTATAAAAAAATTAATGTTGAAATTAAGTGACAAAAAAAACCCTGATTATATGGATCGTAATTGTGGCTTATAAAGTCAGAACATATATAATTATAGCAAATCTCACAATTCTGACTTTATAAGACACAATTGTGGCTTTAAAACTCGGAATTGTGAATTTAGGGTAGTTTGGGGGAACTGTAACTACTCTGTTCTGTGCATCAAATTCTTTGTTTTTGAATCAAATGTAATCTAACTAGATGGTTGAATAAAAATATTTGGACTTTATATATAAAAATTACATCTTGTCTAAGATTATTTATAGGAGTAAGTACCTGTAAAGCACCGCTCATTCGACGTGTCTCTTTTAGCATTTCTACAGACACGCGACCGCGCTCACCTCAAGATGCACGAGCGCCAGGCGCGTTCTCTGCGCGGCGTTGGGCGTTCTAACCATAAATATATGCTTCTAATAAAGCACTGGTTCTATCACTGACGGACGAGCATAATCTTCAGGAACTCTGTTCTTGTTCTACTTCATCTGTCAGTTTATGCCTCGCTCTTCATAGATCTGCTGCCGCCAAGTTTCCAACAGCTGGCCCCGCCTTGACGCAGTGATTGACAGGGCGGGGCGGGGACATGATCGGCCCGGAATGCATTTTCAAATCCACTTTGAATTTTGTTACATTCATTGCAGGACATTTAATGAAAGTGCAATCGCAAGTGTCTTAACTGTGAGTGCAAATAAGAAAAATAACATTTAAATGATAATTTTGCTTCAATTTTTGCTTGAACAAGTTAAACATATATAATAATTTCTGTAATACATTTTCATTTTGCAACTTATATTAAATACATGTTTAAATGATATGTTAAAACTAGTGTATAAAATAGCAAATGTTAATTATATTATTGAATTTGAATGATCATTTTGCTCCAAACATTACACATATGCTATGGAAAATGTAAATTTAAATACAGAGATGCATTGACATTTTACATATTACATTTAAATTTGAAAACCATGCTACACGTATGCTTCTATAGATGACAGTTAAGCAGCCTACATATTTACAATCGTGAAACAAAAATTAAATGCTTTACTACACACTTAAAGCAACACAATGAACTGTTAAAGGTGCCATAGAACGTCTTTTTAAAAGATGTAATATAAGTCTAAGGTGTCCCCTGAATGTGTCTGTGAAGTTTCAGCTCAAAATACCCCATAGATTTTTTTTATTCATTTTTTTAACTGCCTATTTTGGGGCATCATTAAATATGCGCTGATTCAGGCTGCGCGGCCCCTTTAAATTCTCGTGTTCCCCGCCCCCGGAGCTCACGCTTGCCTTAAACAGCATAAACACAGTTCACACAGCTAATATAACCCTCAAAATGGATCTTTACAAAGTGTTCGTCATGCAGCATGTCTAATCGCGTAAGTATGGTATTTATTTGGATGTTTACATTTGATTCTGAATGAGTTTGGGGCTATGCTCTGTGGCTAACGGCTAATGCTACACTGTTGGAGAGATTTATAAAGAATGAAGTTGTGTTTATGCATTATACAGACTGCAAGTGTTTAAAAAATGAAAATAACGACAGTCTTGTCTCCGTGAATACAGTAAGAAACTATGGTAACTTTAACCACATTTAACAGTACATTAGCAACATGCTAACGAAACATTTAGAAAGACAATTTACAAATATCACTAAAAATATCATGTTATCATGGATCATGTCAGTTATTATTGCTCCATCTGCCATTTTTCGCTATTGTTCTTGCTTGCTTACCTAGTCTGATGATTCAGCTGGGCACAGATCTAGACGTTAATACTGGCTGCCCTTGTCTAATGCCTTGAACATGAGCTGGCATATGCAAATATTGGGGGCGTACATATTAATGATCCTGACTGTTGCGTAACAGTCGGTGTTATGTTGAGATTCGCCTGTTCTTCAGAGGTCTTTTAAACAAATGAGATTTATATAAGAAGGAGGAAACAATGGTGTTTGAGACTCACTGTATGTAATTTCCATGTACTGAACTCTTGTTATTCAACTATGCCAGGGTAAATTAAATTTTTAATTCTAGGGCACCTTTAAAAAGAATTGGTGCATTGATTGTATTTACGAGCTGATCACTCAACAAAGTTGAGTAGGAAGCTCGGGATTTTCTTTTGGAGTAAACATCGTATTTGTAAATATGATACTTTATAGGTATCCCTGTTGAAAAAACAGCATATGCTGGTAGGTTTTGAAGCTGGTATGCTGGTTTGAGCTGGTTTATGCTGGTCCTATGCTGGACCAGCACTTGACCAGCATAAACCAGCTCAAACCAGCATACCAGCTTCAAAACTTGCCTTAACCAGCATATGCTGTTTTTTTCAACAGGTATTTAGCAGTGATCTTAGACACAAAATATAATAGCATGTATTATAGCAAAACTGACATTTTGAAATGATTTGGCACTTTGCTAGCATGCTGCTAACATGATTTTGCATATTTCTAGCATGATTTGGCATATTGCTAGCATAATTTAACATGTTGCAAGCAGGATTAACACATTTCTAACATGATTTAGCACATTGCTAGCATTATGTCAACATAATTAACATGTCGCTAGCATTATTCAAAATGTTACTGGCATGATTTAGTATGTAGCTAGCATGAAGCATGTAGGTAGCATGATTTAACATGAATTAACATGTTTGCTAGCATGTTTTTTCACATTGCTAACATGAATTTACATGTTGATAGCATGATTTAAGAGGTTGTTAGAATTAATTAGCATGTTACTAAAATGTTTCTAACATAAATTAACAAATTGCTAACAATTTTAAGACACATTGTTACCATGTAGTAGTTGCTAGGCTTTGTTAGTGCTATAGATAGAACATAAAACAAGCAAAACACACCTGTCAGTCAGCCTTGTGTGATGTTGATGCATGATGACTAACAATCCATTTTGACATCTATCTTGTGACTGTTATTAGACTGTTAAAAAACAGCGCTTTACATCCTTGTGAAGCTGTTCTGTGTAGGAGGGAAGTCAGACCGTGACATTAACAGGTTTCTACAGGTTTCAGTTTGACTAAGGGCTGCTGGATTCACACGTCAGTGTGCGATGGTACACACTTTTTTGCCATTTGCAAAAATTGAATGATTATAAATTTTAAGATCCATAAGCTTATTGACCACGTTGTGTGCTGTTTACTTTAAAAAAATCATGGTAACAATATGATAGATTTTATGTTGGTCTCAGCATTGAAGGAAAGTGGACAGAGACTCCTTTGTCCTCGGTTAAAGCTGTATCTTATGTTTTTAGCATATGGTTTTCTTTATGTACCGGAACCATTTCCATATAAGGAACCAGGATCTACTAGGAGTGAATGGGAGACAGGGAATGGTCCCTGCTTTTTGTATTACAAGCATAGGAGAAGGTCTTTGGGATAGCAAGGAACTCCTGGATAGCTGACCGGGAGATGACCATATTTAGACTTGTTTTTCCATATGTATCACATACCATGAGCTATATGATGTATTCTCTCTCTCATTGGCTAAACCTATACTACACCCCTTGTACTCTTTCTATATATTCTCTCTTTTCTTATCAATAAAATAAGACTTTATTCTCCCTCAGCGCTGAGTGATTGCTCATTCAATTGCCAATTAAGAGGTCTGGGATGAGGCACGAATTAGAAGCAAAAACCTAACAATTTGGGGGCTCGTCCGGGATTTCTCCAGACAGGTAAGAAATAAAATGCTTAAGTGCATCTTACTGTCTGTTGAGAAATTGATCCTTGTATTTTCGTGCCGCACTTTTTTATATTTGTTAAAAGTGGATATCCTCGTATTTTGATGAATACGGGAAGAGTGAAAGAGGACTGATCACCCTTTCATTTTTTTGGTGTTATCCTCACGGATTTTATGCGTGGGAAGGGAGTAGATGCTGCACAGTTAATTCGTATAACTACTCCGAATATTACAACTATTTCTGTTGATGAATTGGGACGACGCTTGCGTGAGCTTTCCTCTGCTGGAGCCTTTGATGTCTCCAGGGGCAAAACTCCTGCAATGCTTCAAGTGAATGCTGCTGTGAATCCTCGCCCGCAACAATTTGGAAATGTGAAACGCTGTTTTTATTGTGGCAAGCCAGGACATCTGGAACGTAACTGTAGGAAAAAGGCTTGGGATTTGAGGCAGAGGTCAGAAAAGCAGAGAAAGAGGAGCTCTGGTGGCTCTAAGCCCCCACTTGCGCTCCCTTCTGCAAAGACTGACAGACAAAATCCAGTGTATCCCATTTCCTGGTCACAATGACTCAGTTCGACTGAGCCCTCTTCTGATAATTTTTCACTGATTTCTTTGAGTTATCCGAATGTGTCAACTGTTTTGCCATATATTGAATTAAATGTTGACCATAAACCCTATGTTTTTCTCTTAGATACTGGGGCGACGATCTCATCGTTATCCTCTCTTGTTTATGAGGGCTCGATTACAGGAAAACATGTAAACTCTGTGGGAATCAACGGTGTACCTGTGAAATGTGAAATGACACCAACATTTCCGGTTACTTCTAATGATATCCCATCATTATTTAAAATGCATGCTTTTGCAATTATCCTGAATTCGCCATTCTCGCTTATCGGTAGAGACCTTATGCATAAATTAGGTATTCAATTTAATTTTAATGCTGACTCTCTACAACTTATGTTTCCTGCAGCCTTCTCTCTCACTGTTGATACAGGAAATGCTCTCCTTGAGGACGATTCTGCAACTGAGCTCAAACAGGAAATTGAGGGCGTCAACCCCAAGTTGTGGGCGGCCCATAAGGATGACGCAGGATTCATTGATGTCCAGCCCTATGTTGCTAAGCTAATAACAGACAAGCCTGTGTATCAGAAACAATACCCCCTCTCAAAAGAAAAGGTGGAGGGTATTCTTCCTGTTATTGATAAATAACTGGCTCAAGGCATTCTGGTGCGCACTCATTCACCTTATAATACACCAATTAATCCGATTAAGAAAGCAAATGGTTCTTGGCGTTTAACTCAAGATTTGAGAAAAGTTAATGAGTTGGTAACGCCATTGTCTCCTATTGTACCTGAACTCAGCCATTGTTTGCTTTTACCTTGGAAAATTCACAATTAACGTGAGAGATTCTCCGGCTGTTTTCTCTGCTGTAGTGCACGCTACACTGAAAGATGTCAAACTTCCTCCAAAAACCTGTCTGCTTCAATATGCAGATGACATCCTCATTACAGGTGCAACTGAGGACATGTGTGCTGGTGCCTCTAAAATTGTCTGCAACATTTTGACAGAGGCTGGTTTCAAGGCATCAAGAGAGAAAGTACAGTGGGTACAGAGGAGGGTCGAATACCTTGGACATGAACTGTCACAGGGCAAAGTGCAATTGTCTGCTGACAGAGTGAAAGCTATTGCTACCTTCAAGCACCCATCGACACGGACGCAGATGCAAAGCTTCCTGGGCCTGGTTAACTATTGCCGATCATGGGTGCCCAACTGTTCCATGTATGACAAAATCCTACGAACTGCTACTCTGGGGGACACAGAGGACATTACATGGACAGCTGAGATGGACCAAGCATTCAGACACTTGAAATCCTCCCTTATGAAACCTCCTGCACTTGGCCTCCCAAGTTACACTCAAGACTTTCACCTGTACGTGCATGAAAGTGGGGGGACAGCCACAGCAATCCTGGCCCAGGAGCATGGGGGTACTTTTCGTCCCATAGCTTATTTGTCTAAAACTCTTGATTCAGTAGCCAGGGGACTTCCTGCTTGTTTGCGTGCAGTGGCTGCCACGGCGATCATGGTGCAGGATGCTGAAAGAATTGTGTTATCACATAAATTGATAGTGCACACCTCTCATCAGGTAGGAGTCATTATGAGTAATATTTCTACTCAACATATGACTGCTCAACGCCGCTCTGGCTATGAGGCTATATTATTAGCTACTGCTAATTTGATTTTAAAACCAACTTCTGTAATTCATGGCCCTACTGTACATTTGCACAGGTTGCTGACACAAGGTGAATTTGGGAGTGACGACCACGATTGCCTGGATAGAATCCAGATTTCGACTGCCTGCAGGCCAGATGTTTCTACATCTGTCCTGGAGGAGGGGAAGAATTGGTATATTGATGGATCCTGTTTCAAGCCAAATGATAATGTATACTTGTGTGGGTATGCTATTGTTGAATTACCTGATCATGTAATTGAGGCATACTCTTTGCCATACAAGTCAGCACAAGTTGCAGAATTAATTGCTTTAACGAGAGCTTGTCAATTGGCAAAAGATCAGTGTGTTAATATATACACTGACTCTAAATATGCGTATAGCATAGTACATGACTTTGCTAAATTGTGGGAAGAAAGAAATTTTAAAACCTCAGACAGAAAGCCAATTGCTCACCATAGTATTGTAGCGGAGCTTATTAATGCAGCACAACAACCATCAAAACTCGCTGTTATCAAAGTAGCAGGACATACGTCAGGAGAAACAGATGAGGCCAAAGGAAATAGATTTGTAGATGAAGTAGCGAAATGGGCTGCTAAAGAAGTAATATTAAGTCCACATGTAAGCGAAAGGGACACAGATGTGCCTATGATGAATTAATTATTGACAAATGATTTGGACATTAAAATATTACAAGCTAACCCTACGCAAGCTGATTTGACTTACTGGTCAGACAATGAAGTAAAACCAGATCAAGTTGGAATCTTGAGAGACAAACAGGGTAGACTTGCACTACCTTCATCTGCGATTGTTATGCTATGTAGACATTATCATGGTGTATCACATGTGTCAAAAAAAGAAAGTGATACAAATGTTGAATCGTTCTTATTGCATAGCAAATATTCGGAGAAATACTCTGTTGATATTGGATACTTGTCTGGTGTGTGCTCAAACCAACAAGCACAAGGCAACTAAACATGACTCTTTACCACATCCTGAGCTACCATTCCAACACTTGCAAATTGATTTTACGCACATGCCTCCTTGCGGAAATAATAAATATTTGCTTGTGATTGTTGACAGATTTTCTAAATGGCCTGAAGCTTTTCCGTGTGGAAAAGAAAATGCACAAACGGTAGTTAAAGTTCTGGCTAAAGACGTTATACCGCGTTTTGGTATACCAATGGTTATCGATAGTGATAATGGAACACCGTTCACTCCCAAAGTCACACAATTGTTAGCCAAAGAGCTTAATATTACTTGGTTATTCCATATCCCGTTTCACGCGCCATCTAGTGGACAAGTTGAGAACATGAATAGGGTTATCAAAGATCGGCTTAATAAAGCGTGTCTTGATACAGGCAGAAATTGGGTTGATCTGCTGCCTGCCATATTGACAGAAATTAGAATGTCACCATCAGCAACAACAAAGATGTCTCCGTTTGAAATCCTTATGGGTAGACCTTTCCCGACCCCATGGGTCAGAGGTCGCGCTGGCAATTTTTCCACAGGTGACACGGAGGTGATCATCACGGATTACGTGGATTCCCTGATTAAAACTTTGAATAGCATCAGTGGTGATGTGTCTCTCTCTCTCCCTCTTCCTGCAGAAAAGCCCACTCATCCTTTCGTTCCAGGACAACAGGTGCTGATAAAGTGTCTGAAGCCCACAAAACTGGGTGAGCCGAAGTATCTGTGGCCCGCCACGGTGATTGCTGTGACGAGAACAGGAGTGCTGACTGACTTCCAGCCGCAGTGGATCCATGCCAGTCGACTGAAAGCAGCTCCATCCCAGGGGAACGTTCTGGTCAATGAGGAGGTGGAAGCCAGTGAGCCAAGGAAAGATCCGAAGGAAGGTGAACCAAGACGTTCAACGAGGAGAAGAAGAAAGAGATTGCTAGAGATCTAGAACCAGCAATAATTATCATCGAAGCTCTCTAGCCATGAGTGCTAAATTGATATTTTACCTGGTTGTGCTGACAAATGTGTTTATTCACATACAAGCTGCTGTTAGCACTGGTAATGAAACTTGGGTACATTATGAAGAAGAACCACATGCCTTCACAGCTAATATGTGGTGGAGATTAGCCAACTACACTGCCAAATCTGAAGGAAAAACAGGTGACTGTTATGTTTGCACAAAAATGCCACATAGTGCTTCTGGACCACATGTAGAGGTTAAATCACCGAGAACAGAAGAAGAATTAGAATGCCCTCTTTTCGTTAGCATTACTGGAATGATGGCTCCAAATAGAACTGCAATATGGAGTTGTGGAAAAAGTAGAATAATGATGCTTGCAACGCAAGTACATGCTAAAGTGACAACCATTGGCTCTATTCCAGACTCACTGTTGTGTATAGAAAGAGAAACTGGAACAGTGAGACTGGGGGTAATACCTAAAAGTAAATGTAATCGAACATACCATCATTGCGAGATAGAAAATATGTCTTGTTGTATGGGTTGTATTTTGCATTATCCAAAAGCTAATATGACTGAGTGTTCTAAAGGAACACCACATCCTATCCCAGCCAGCAGAGCCATGTGGGGCCCAAATGGGTTTGACCTGGGCTATCTAACTGGGACCCAGCCAGTTTTGCACCCAGTTTCCATGTAGGCCCCACATGGATTTGCCCAGATGAAATGAACACTGCTTAGTGTGCACACTACAGGCTGTTTAATGTAACACTTAATCAGTGTTGGAGGTCATGAGATAATTAAGTGATTGAATAATGATTTTGTATTAGTGAAGAACACCTGCTGTTAACAAGCATAATCACTGAAGGAAAGAGAAACACAAGAACTACTTCCAGCCACAGCCTTGGATGAAATCAACTGAAGATAAAATACATTACATCTCTCAAGATCTGATTAAACAACTCCACAAACAACATTAGCTTCACTTATTACTAACCAGACTGACTTTATTTCTGTCAGACATCTACAGAAGTCCGTATTAAGAATTAAGAAGAGGCTTAGATGTTGATTACTTATTTGAAAGTAATAGTTTGATTTGATGTTACCATTGTGGCGATCAGTGTGTGCTTTAGTCAGGCTCTTGACTTTTTAACATTAGTTTTTCTCTTGACAGCTGTGTCTGTTTGTGATGGCGAGTGTAATGTTTGTTGTTCAATTAATGAAATTGTGTCTAACAAAACATCTTTTATTTACAGAACGGTCCGCACATGGTGCAACTTCACAACATGACTATATACGTCTCCTTCATGTAGGACCAACACCTATAGGTAAGTACTTCACTACTGACATCTAGTGATGAGACTAGGTATATGCACATATCATGAAATACTCACTTATCATGACAGCGAGAACAGCAAGAGAAAGTATAATCAGATGCTGTAAGCTGATTGATGATAAGAATATAGTCATCATATATTGGGTTAACTCGTTGATATTATGTGGGAGGTTTATACGGGTAGTATGTTATTAATTCTGTTTTATTGTTATGATTCTACAGCAAGAGAATAATAGAATTTAATCAGAATTAGGAATTTGCAGCGCGTTTGTCTATTTGTAAGTGTTGTGATTTTTGTAGCGCGTTTCACTATTTGTAAGTGTTGTGGAATTTGCAGCGCATGTGTTGTCAAACTGATGAAGATGTTTTCTTTATTTGCTGATGTTTTTTCTATTTGCATGTGTTTTCTTCATTTGCAGCGCGTTGAGCTCTCTCGGCCACCGTAGAGAACACAAGAGGCGACACTTTAATACTTTTTGGGTAACAACCACTAGATGGCGCTCCGGTAGCGCGGCCGCCATTATGGGGTGAAAATACTAACTGGACCATAGAATCCTTCACATCTTCACAATTTCACTGCCAAATCAGAATAATTGTATGACTCCTACACTAAAAAAAAAATCCTAATTTTATGGAAAATAACTGTGATTTTTTACGGTCATTTTCTTTTATTTTAAATTATACTCAAAACTCTGTAAAAATACAAACAATGTATGTAAATTAACAACTCGGCTGTTATTTTATGTGTTATGACAGTGTTTCTCAACTCCAGTCCACGGGACCCACTGCTCTGCACATTTTGTATGTATCCCTTATTTAACGCACCTGATTCAGATCATCAGCTCGTTAGGAGAGACTCCATGACCTGAACTGAGTGTGTCAGGTAAGAGAGACATACAAAATGTGCAGAGCAGTGGGTCCCGAGGACTGGAGTTGAGAAACACTGTGTTATGACATTAATGAAAAATTACATGAATTCACATATTTTTTACAGAAAATTTACTGTATTTTTTATACAGTATTTTTTCTGTTTTCTTAAATTACAAACAAATGTAAAATTACAAAAATAATCAGTAATTAAACAGTAACAAAACAGTTAAATGGTAAAACGGTCAAATGAATGGCAGTCAAAAAACCCTGTAGAATGAAAGTAAAATATCCCTGAATTATTACAATCAAATACCTTCACTTTAACACTAGAAGTCCCAGAGATTTGTAACCCTCCTTTAGCCAAGTTGATGCTAACTGGCTAGTCTTTTGGCTATCATTAGCATCAATTCATGTGTAAATATGGTCATTACCTGCAGGGGGGTTGGGGGTGTGTGTGTGAATGGTTGCTGGTGGCTTGTTTGTATGTGTGGGGGAGGGAGGGCTGCTAAAAGCAGAGAACTTGATTGACCATGTCACCAATTGCATCACGTCCTACAACCCTGGTCTACATATCACCGTTGATGAACAGCTTTTCCCGTCAAAGACTCGCTGCTGTTTCCTGCAGTACATTGCAACTAAACCTGACAAGTTTGGGATCAAGTTTTGGGTGGCTTGCGACCTAAAATCCAAGTACATTTGTAATGTCCTCCCATATCTTGGCAAGGACCCTAGTCGTCCCAGTGGAGAGAGACTGTCTGAAAATGTAGTGATTAGGCTGATGGAACCATTCCTAGACAGGGGCAGAAATGTTACCACGGACAATTTCTTCACATCGCTGTCACTTGCGCATAAACTTCTTAGCCGGAAAACCACCATCCTCTGCACAGTCAACAAGATTCGCAGGGAAATCCCTCAATCCGCTAGACGCACAGATCGCAATGAATTCACCACTCAGGTATGTTGCAGGTCTTTTGTGGTTCTATGTTTATGTGTTTCTAATTTTTAGAATCAACACCGCCAAGTGTGTCATTGTGTCATTGTGTGTAAAAGTGCAATGAAAATAACAATTTATCTTATTTATTAGGTGTTTTCAACCACTGCTGCTACGCTGACGGCGTATGCGGCCAAACGGAAGAAGACCGTCTACATTCTTAGCAGCATGCACAGCGTGATTCAGACTGATAATACCACCAAAAGGAAGCCAAACACTGTCACCCTTTACAACACCACAAAGTGCGGCGTGGATGTGATGGACCAGATGGTGTGGGAGTACACTGTCCGCACAGGGACACGGCGCTGGCCAGTTGCCGTGTTCTATAACATGATTGACATGGCAGCACTGAATGCACATGTGCTGTATCAAGCATGCACCGGAAGGCAGGAAAGACGGGTGGACTTCCTGGTGGAGCTTGCAAGAGAGTTAACTAACTCTCATATGTGTGCGAAGAAGGCAAGAAAAGAACCATTGCTTCAGACACAACCCTCCACACCTAGCCCTGGAAAAAGAGCCATGTGTCAGGTGAAACACCAATGCAAGAACAATCATTCCACTGTGCGATGTGTTCACTGCTACAGATACACATGTGGTAAATGCAGACGGGAGATACCAGGGCAGTGCCAGGATTGTGAGTAATTGCTGGAATGTACTCACTCACTTTTTAATATTATTTGTAAATATGTGTACAAATGGTTGGTTTCTTTATTTTATTTTGTACTATTTTTATCAATAAATCTCAGCAACAAAGGAAAAAAAAACATGTGTGTTGATTTCTCCCTAAGATGGCAAAGTGAAACACAAGTTTCCTTGAAGTGGCTCAGCATGGCCCCACATTGTTTACATAACAAAAGCAACTATTCACAGCTGATTAAGGATATTAGCCTAAAGCCTTCCAGCCCATCGGCTGTCCTGCGGGTTTTATAGGTAGAAAAGCCAAATGGCTGCTCTCTGGGACTTCTAGTGTTAAAAAGCACAAAAAAGGTCAATCAACAAAGCTTTTTTGTGACTTTAGTAGCTTGTTTTGTGACGTTGTGAGTTGATCTGAATTTTTCGTTGTTTTTTGTTGAGATTCATACGCTGATTCTTGATGTCTGTGTGAGTCTGCATGACCTTCAAAGACAAAAAAAAATGTTTATAGTACTACAGCACTGCAAAAGTTTTGGTACTTTAAATTACAACTGATATTAAACACTTTAGATAGAGACCAGACTCTGCTATCAATGAGTCAGACCACTTTAGGATGATTATCATCACTTAAAAAGTGACTAACATCTGAGATTTTTTTTATTTTTTGCTATAACAAACGTTCATAAGAAACACATGTGCATCAGAAACACACAGCTAAAGCAATCTGAGAAATACTAATGTTAAAGTGTCAAGGGTCAAGAACAACTAAAGCAAGTACTGACCACCAGAACGGTAACTTCAAACTTTATTATTTTATTCAATAAAACATCAACATCTAAACCTCTGTTAATTCTCAATAATAACTTTAATATGAAATAAAGTCAGGATTGTAATAAGTGAAGATGCTGAGATCTTGAGAGATCTGTTAGTGTTTCTTGTTCTGTTGGGATTTAGAGGGTTTCTATCGTGTGTTTTGTGGGTCACCATTGTGCTGGAGAGTAGAGCCTGTGCTTCAGTCCAGGATGAGCCAAAAAACATCTATATTATGCTGCATGTTGTTTTATTTCAGAGGCAGTAACATATAGTTTCATTCACGTGCGTTCTTTCTGGTTAAATACAAGAGATTTAACGGGCATTAGACAACACTGCAAAATCAAGTTGTTTATTGTCCAACATTCTCAATTTTTGTGATGCATGTTTTTAATTTAGTTTCATGTGTTTTTATTAATTCAGTGCTAATAGTTGAACTTCAAAGAACTTTAACCCAGACTGACTGGGTTTCTAGAGAGCGAAGGTTTTGTGAAAAAAGTGGAAGACTTAAACACTTGTTTGTAAAATAAACTGTAAAAAAGATTTGATGATCACTAGTGATAGTGTTTTATTCTGTGTTGTCATCATTCAGGTTGGATTTCAGCTTTAATGTACTTTTTTTTTTTTTTACAAAGCAGCTGATATTCCCAGAAACTAGTGGACCACAAAACTTTCATCACAAAATGGCGGAAACGCAGGGCTGCTGCTGGGCGCCGGCGTTTCAATGGAATTTTTTTTAGTGTATATTCTTTGGCCTAAGTAACATAGGCCTACGTGGTGCTAAACCAGATCGAGCTACCAAGCAATAAACATGCCGTTGAGGATTATATTGTGCAAGACCTGGACTCGACAGTAATGCAACAACATGTCAGTAACTGTGTTCATTCTAATGCCTGATCTGATATTAATGATTCATGTACAGTCAGATGATCTTTGTCTGTGTGTCAGTAAATCAAACCCTTGACTAAACGTCAACTTGCGTTGTTTCTCTTAGTAGTATGAAAATAATCTGTTATTTATCAGTGATTAAATTATATAAAGAAAGCGATCAAAGAAAGCCCCTTTGTAATCGTTGGAGCAGCGCGAGCTGAAGCTGTCAATCGAACAGCGTGAGTTTATCAGTGACTGACACGCAAAACTCCCATTTTATCCAAAGAATCTTTTAGTTATATCGCGTTTGCACTGTTAGTGAAGATGAAAGCATTTGTTAGTGTGCAGAAATTGAGTTGAAATGACGAGATCACTGCTTTCAATCACACAACATGTCTGTGATCAGCTACAGTGTTCATCTCTGCAACCTTTCATGCCATAATCTAAATATAACGCCATAGATCTAAATGTAATGCAACACTTTTCACGATTAGTTAACCTTGAGAGCTGTAATAGTAAAAACGCACTAAAAGAGAGAGTAACACTTGGCAGTTTCATATGCAAAGATGTTAGCCAATCACATTAGTGGGCGTTTACACTGAAGTCTCACAGCAGACACGTCCCTTAAAACAGAGCGTTCAAACCAGAGGGCTAAAATCAGGGTAGGAAAAATGCCTTTTATTTATAAATTATGACAATTTTGGATGTAAAAAGCATACTAACATTATAAATGCACCCCAGGAAACATTATAAAACAATAAACCAACGCAGTTCATGACCCCTTTAATATTGAACCACTGTAGGCCTACTCACATGAACTGATTTATATGTGTTTTTAGTATCTTTATGGATCTTGAGAAAGGAAATGTCATTGCTGTGAATGCAGGCCTCACGGAGCCATCGGATTTCAACTAAAATATCTTAATTTGTGTTCCGAAGATTAACGAAGGTCTTACGGGTGTGAAACGACATGAGGGTAAGTAATAAATGACAGAATTTTTATTTTTGGGTGAACTAACCCTTTAAAGCAGGAACTAACACACCTCCACTAAAATCTCATGCATTAGATGTTTGTCCACAACTGATCACACCCTCTTTGTAAGGAAATCAAACCACAGCAGGTTTCAGTATGACATGCACGTTTCATGTTGAGCTGCTCAAATCACACTTCAGTAACACCTTGAGTGATCATTTTACCTGTTTTGTTTCCATTCACTACAACTAAATGATTGAAAACCATTTTAAAATGCATAATCTTTATTTACCATGAAAAGTTTAGGGTGATGATTAAGGCAACTTGGGCACTTTCCCAGTGAGAATAGGCAACAAATTTCTATCTGGATACTTTTATTCTCAATGGGAAAGTGCCCAGGCAACAACATCAGACATGTGTGTGTGTTCATTAGGACAGTCATACTCTGCCGTGGGAGGATTCACACCATGTGTTTTCAGCCGCTTTTTAGATCAAACACAGAACTACTAAAGAAAATGTTTTATGTGCTTTTATTGTTGTGTTTTTGCGGGAGGAGGAATGTCACTGGTAAGTTATGAAAGCATTTTTACGGCTTAATTTCTTCAGTTTCAGAACATCAACTGCTGCTGCTGTTCAAATCAGGGATTTGCATTTGCTTTCCTTCCCAGATCAGTCAAATCAAACTGAGGTTTACTTTGCTCATCATTCTCATTTATGTGAACTTTTATCTTTTGTGTCTTTGATGCTGTTTATATTTAAATATTGCAAACTGATTTATTTTTAAACCAAAACAAACATGGGATCAAAATCTTTTCATGTTCTTCAGGTGTGTTTGGTGCTGAGACAAATGAAATACTGTCAGTGTCAGTGATGGAGGGAGATTCTGTGACTTTAAAAACAAATGTTACTGAAATACATGAAGAAGACTATATACTATGGAGATTTGTAGCTGAAAAGTCTCTCATAGCTAAAATCAACAGAGAGGCTAAAATCTCCTCCATATACGATGATGTTCCTGATGGGAGATTCAGAGACAGACTGAAGCTGGACGATCAAACTGGATCTCTGACCATCACAAACATCACAACTGAACATGATGGAGTTTATCAACTAGAGATAAGTGGAGCGACACTGTCATCAAAATTATTCAATGTTTCTGTCTTTGGTGAGTTGTGATGTCATTTGTCCTTCAAATATCTTATTTAATTTTACTGGAACTATTTACACTTTATATCAGATGTGAGATCACAAACACATTCACTAAATCTCATTATACTAAAGATTAAGTCCGTGCATCAAACCAAGCATATGAATTAGATATCTCTGTGCATATATCAGCACTGATATATGTGATTATTTACTCACCTGATCTCTGCGTTCTGTTATAGATCAGACTGACACATTTGCTTCTTTATGATCACAGCATTGGATGGACACTGTACTTCACATCCAGTCTCAGACTCTCTGATGCTGATCTCTGCTGCTGCTGCTGTTGGATCTCTGTTGATTGTCGCTGCAGTCGGGATCTTCTGCATCTGCAGGAGAAACAGAAAAACTGATCAAGAAGGCAAGTGTTTTTGTAGTTTGTAGTTTTTGGGTTTGACAGTTTCTGTGAAATACATTAACATCACAATATACAGTATGTATGACACTAGATGGTGTTAGTTACATTAGTCATATTTTTAATTTGTTTTTACAGTTTTGTTTTGTTTTGTTTTGTTTTTTACAATAACTACATTTCTCAATAGTTAGCCCACACAGCAGGGGACTCCTAGGCGGATCCGCATTCAAGTCGCCAAACCCGCGTGACTGTCACATTCGTTTTGGCGCCGCCCAGAGGATCAGGTCCGCCTCCGGGCGACGCCATAAATTCTACTGTCAATCAGCGGATCCGCGGACGCGCACACGCCTTTACTGTAACGGTTGTATCAATTTGTGGGTCCCAAACGGACCCGCCGTGGAGGTAAGGTTTTAATCGCGGATGCGGAGTGGATGCAGCGCGGAGCCAAAGCGGGGTCTGCGATCCGCCTTCGTTACAGATCCGTCACTGCGCGCAAGTGGACGCCGATACGGATCCGTTCGCGGCAGAGGTGGAAAGTCCAGGGGTCAGAAAGTAAAAGTCCTGGCATAATTTTTTTCCACCCACTGAAGCGCTGTTAACGTTAATGAGATAAATAAGTGTTTAATTGAGTGATGATTGACCATTATTGAAGACACCTGATGATAACAAGCAGAATCACCAAAGGAGAAAAATCAAAATTTTTAAGTTACCATCACAGAGATCAGGGTTTGTTTTAGTTGAGCTCTTGACCCTTCACTTTTTAATATTAAAATTAATCGGGCTGGCGTAACTGAGTTATAACAGCCAGATAAACAAAGAGAAAAGATGATCAGGTGGTGTTGGTTATGTTTTCACATAATCATTATTTGATCTGAATCTCTGAACTCATTTAGAGCTCAATCTCTGAGTTAGATTTACATTATTGATTACAGTGGGACTATGATTCTACAGCAGAAGATTAGCTTTTTCAATATAATCTGAAGGCTTATACAGAAAATTTTTCTTTTAGGCACACAGACATCAAGAATCAGCGTATGAATCTCAATGACGGTGACAAGCAACATATTCTGATAAACAGATCAACTCTGAACATTAGAAAACAAGCTACTAAAAAGTCACATAAAAACAGCAAAAAATAAAATAGTGAGAATAAAGAAAATTAATAAAACAATTAAGCTCATAATTTATTCATGCAGCAATGCATGATGGGACCCGAGGATGAGTTTTGATTGGTGGCACCCAGAATGCACTGCAACATTCTTTATTATTCTCACCACTGTTGAGATTCGCAGGATGATTCTTTATCTCTGTGTGTCTACATGAGAGTCTTTTTTTTTAAAGAACAACTTTTGATGAAACCTTTGAATTATTTTGAAAAAACTGGATCTTGTGCTGTAGAATCACAGTGCTGCTGTAATTAGTGGTGGGCGATACTGCAAAATTTGGTATCGATCCGATACCAAATACATATAGGGTCAGTATTGCCGATACCAATACGATACTTTTTACTTAAAAAAAATACTTTTGTGTAGGGGAGAGCAGTATGTCATTATTTCTGAGGTGAATGAAAGATCAATTCTTTAGGCAATATTTTTTTATTAATGTATTGAAGTCCACAAAATTATTAGTTGTAGAATGAATTCTTTACAGCCTTTTTAAAAAAAATAAAGAATAACAAAAATCTCTCCCTTTTTTCTGGTTTTAAAAGCAAATGAAATAAAGTGCACACAATTATTACTGAAGAACAAAGAACAAATCATAAATTATCATTTAGTGCCGTAAAATAGCTCCACACAACGCTTCTCTTCCTCTCGGCCATCCTGATCTCTCATTCAATGTGCTATCAGCTTCGCTCACTCAGTTCGCTCTGAGTTCGCTGCTCCTCGGCGCGTTGCGTCAGTGAGTCACGTGACGACACAACAACGAATCACAGCAGAGCAGCAGGAGTAGCAAAGTGGGCTAGGGTGTGAAAGCAGCGTTTGCTCAGGATTGTAGAGGTACATTTACATTTATGCATTTGGCAGACGCTTTTATCCAAAGCGACTTACATCGCATTATACTATACATTTGAGGTAGAAGACACGAGCAAAGTATAATGAACGTATAGGAGAGATATTTAAATTAAAATATCGATTCAATTACAATTGTATCGATCTGATACCAATACCAGTGTTGGCATCGATATTATCGATATTTAGATCGATCCGCCCACCCCTAGCTGTAATCAATAATGTAAATCTAACTCAGAGATTGGGCTCTAAATGAGTTCAGTGATTCAGATCAAATAATGATTACGTGAAAACATAACCAACACCACCTGATCATGTTTTAACTTTGCTTGTCTGGTTGGTTTTAATGCTGTTAAAACTGCCCAAACTAATTTTAATATTAAAAATTGAAGGGTCAAGAGCTCAACTAAAGCAAACCCTGATCTCTGTGATGGTGTCTTAAAAATTTTGATTTTTCTCCTTTGGTGATTCTGCTTGTTATCATCAGGTGTCTTCAATAATGCTCAATCATCACTCAATTAAACACTTATTTATCTCATTAACTTTAACACTGCTTCAGTGGGTGGAAAAAAACATATGGCAGGACTTTTACCTGATCCGCCACGGAATCCTTTTGCTGTGTGGGAGGTCACTTTTTCAAAACTCTTCACACAGTTCTCCTAACCAACTTTCAGCTTGACCCATCAGGTAATTTCACATTCAAAATGCACTAAAACTAACAGAACACTTCATTCATGTCTCAGATCAAGTCATTACAGGTTTTTACCCAACAAACACTTTATCACTCATAACACAACAACCTAAAAACACTAACAACAGCATTATACAATGTTTTCTTTTGTAAAATTTCTTTAGAAAACAAGAATGACATTCTCTACTGTTTATAATTCACTGCAGTTTATGTTAGTCCATATTTGCATTACAGTACAAAATTATTCCTATGTTTTCCCCTTTATAGAGATGGTAATAAGAGTGAAATTTGTAACACTTGTGAAGATGTTCAACTACATGCAACTGCTTTGATAGTATTCAAATTTTTTTTATACATTTCAGAATATATTTTAATATGAAATTAGTATTACTGTCTTATTCATTTTTTTATTGTGCTAGGTTTTGAACTTTAGTTTAACAATTTTGAAAAGAGTATGTAAACATGCAAATTGATTTAGTACATAAAGTGGTCCCACTTTATATTAAGTGGCCTTAACTACTATGTACTTACATTTAAATTAATAATTTGATACGTTGCACTTATTGTGTACATACATGTTTTTGTTACAGTAGTTCTCCAAGGAAGACGAGGAAGGCAGGTTCAAAGACGATAATGTAGTTTAATCTCACAGAGTAGTCAGAAAACATAGAACACAAGTAACATAGAACAATACCAGATGCTAGACTGAAGACAGGGAGGAACTTAAATACACAATACTAATGACAAACAGCTGTGGGTGTAATCAGTGTCCATGGTGAGTGATGAGTGGCGGGAACAGAACACAAAGGAGCACGTGACAGTCAATGACAACCAGGACGAGACGGTGAATGTAACAGTTTTTACATTGTACTCATATTTTAAAAACACATGCATGTAATTCATTTCTGTAATTACATTTATATTTACACTGTTGACCCATCGCTTACACCCTTAAACCTACCCATACCACCAAAGCTTTCCCTAACCTTACCCATATCCCACCTCAATAGCTGCAAAAGTGTTTTGCAATTCAATATGAACACAATAAGTACATTGTACTTATTTTTTTATGTAAGTACATAGTTAAGGCCATCTAATATAAAGTGGGACCCATAAAGTGTTGGTGGGGTTTATGTAAAAGTGATAATGCATTTAATGACGACATCTGTTAAATTACATGAATTCTTTTACGTGCCAAAGCAATGATAAATGATCCACAGTTTAACTCTTTTTTTTTATTATTGTAGTTGTTGTTGTTGATAATGAAGCAGTTCAGACTTGTGATGGTGAGATCACTTACGCTGATCCGACATTCTACAAACGAAATGAACACAAACTGGTAAGTTCATTTTTTATGTGTTGTTGTATGATGATCTGACACACACACACATAATACAAATATTACTGTTTTTTTACAATCATTAGGACACACTTCTCAATACTAAAAGGTCACATTTTCAAAACTCTTCACACAGTTCTCCCAGCCAACTTTCATCTTGGCACAGCAGTTAATTTCACGTTCAGTGCACTAAAACTTCATTCATGTCTCAACTCAACTCATTTTTATAACACTAGCAAAGGTTTTCAAGTAACAAAACACTCATAACAAAACAACCTAAAAACACTAACAGCAGGGAGAGCATTATACAATGTTTTCTTTTGTAAAATTTCTTAACAAAACAAGAATTACACTCTGTTGCTTATAATTCACTTCAGTTTGTTACATTTGTCTCTGTGAATGGATGATAATGAAATTGAAAGGTGTTCAGTTTCATCTAATTGCTTTGATAATATTAGATTTTTTTTTAGATTCAGAATATATTTAATTACAATATTACTGTAGAAATGCAGGATATTTCTGTATTGAGTTATTGAGTTGCGTGTTATGTTATTGTTTTGAACGTAAGTTTAATAGTTTTGAAAACAGCATGTAAGCATGTGCAAATTGGCCTGCAGGTACAATGAGTTTTGACGTTTGTTGTGTCAAACTGAGAAAATAATTATTGTAATTTGAAAGATGTAGTCATTGAATACATTTTGTGCCAAAGCAAAGATAAATGATCCAGAGTTTAACCTGCATAGATTTCTGTTGTGCTCACTGTGTGAAGAGCTTTGAAAAAGTGACCCAAGTAGCAATTGTAAAAAAACTGTAAAAGACTCCAGATTAGTTTTATTCTATTACCCTGATGGATACAGAAATTCGTTAAGCCACTGAATGGTTCTTCAGTGGTTCTTCTGTGGTTCTTTGGGGTGGTTAGCACCACTTTTAAGCCCTTTTAAAGGATCTTTACGAGCCAAAGAACCACTGTTGGTGCTGTTTAGCACCATTTTTGTTAAAGAAATAAAATGCGATATGGCACCTCTTATGGGTTCTACATAGCACCATTTGACAAAGGTGCTGTAGAGCAGTGGTTCTCAAACCTGTCCTGGGGACCCCTCACCACTGCACATTTTGCATGTTTCCCTCATCTAACACACCTGATTCAACTCATCAACTAATTAGTAGAAACTGCAAGAGTTGAATTGGGTGTGTCTGATGAGGGAGACATACAAAACATGCAGTGGTGGGGGTTCCCCAGGACAGGTTTGAGAACCACTGCTGTAGAGCACCTTTAAAGATATGGTGCTAAATAGCACCAAAATTGGTTCCCCTATGACTATGAGCCAAAAACCACTTTTAATGCTGTATAGCACGTTT
>RJVU01074806.1:27427-75549 GCA_003731715.1 Anabarilius grahami
AGAAATGGGTATAAGCCTGGTAAATCACACTTCCACTGTTGTGCTTTTTTTTTTCTGAATCTAAACTATGTAATTACATTTTTAATTCTATTTAATTAAATTTATTTTTATTCAGAAAACGTGTTAATTTTTTGTTATCTTGTGTGACGTTTTTTTAACAGACATCTACAGAGGAGAATCATGTCTAGTATGCACCTATCTGCATAAAATAATTAAACTTGAATATTTTCTTAAGTACAAGTTCCTTTCTTGTGGCATTTGGATTTGTATGTGATCTCTTATCTTTAGAAGTTCTGGACATCTTCCAAGGTTTGGGATGGTTGAGAGTCCACACAGTTTATCTGAACTGTACACAAATTCTGATACAAAAGTTTAGTAATTTACATATAATATGGTTCACAGCATTCGGGTACCAGATCAGTTTGAGAGTGTTGTGGTCTTGTTCTCTTAAATACACACAGACATGTGGTTTGATCTGTTTCTTACCCTTACGAAAAGAAAATATATTTCCCTATATATGAATGATCAGTATATTAAATAATTTAATGGTATATTTGAAAATATACAGAATAATATATTGTGTTAAAGGGTTAGTTCACCCAAAAATGAAAATTCTGTCATTTATTACTCACCCTCATGTGTTCCACACCCATAAGACCTTCGTTAATCTTCAGAACACAAATTAAGATATTTTAGTTGAAATCCGATGGCTCTGTGAGGCCTGCATAGGGAGCAATGACATTTTCTCTCTCAAGATCCATAAAGGTACTAAAAACACATCTAAATCAGTGAGTACAGTGATTCAATATTAATATTATAAAGCGATGAGAATATTTCTGGTGCGCCAAAAAAACTAAATAACGACTTATTTAGTGATGGACGATTTCAAAACACTGCTTCAGGAAGCTTCAGAGCATAAATGAATCAGCGTATCGAATCGTCACATGATTTCAGCCGTTTGGCAGTTTGACACGCGATCTGAATCATGATTCGACACACTGATTCATTTATGCTCCGATGCTTCCTGAAGCGTTTCGAAATCGGTCATCACTTTATAAGTCGTTATTTAGTTTTTTTTTGGCGCACCAAAAATATTCTTGTCACTTTATAATATTAATATTGAACCACTGTACTCACATGAACTGATTTATATGTGTTTTTAGTACCTTTATGGATCTTGAAAGAGGAAGTGTACATTGCTCCCTATGAAGGCCTCACGGAGCCAACGGATTTCAACTAAAATATCTTAATTTGTGTTCCGAAGATTAATGAAGGTCTTACGGGTGTGGAACGGCATGAGGGTAAGTAATAAATGACAGAATTTTCATTTTTGGGTGAACTAACCCTTTAATATATTACAATTTATTGAATAATACATAAGGAATTGCCGCTTTTTATATATTGAAATATATGTAATAATGAAAGTGAAAGTGAAAGTGACATGTGGCCAAGTATGGTGACCCATACTCGGAATTTGTGCTCTGCATTTAACCCATCCAAGTGCGCGCACACACACACCGTGAACACACACCCGGAGCAAAGGGCAGCCATTGCTGCGGCGCCTGGGGAGCAGTTGGGGGTACGGTGCCTTGCTCAAGGGTCTCACCTCAGTCGTGGTATTGAGGGTGGGGAGAGCGCTGGACATTCACTCCCCTCACCGACAATCCCTGCCGGACCTGAGACTCGAACCCATGACCTTTGGGTTACAAGTCCGACTCTCTATCCATTAGGCCATGACTGCCCCATAAATAATAATACTTACTAATATATCATAATGTATGTAATTTTATATCATATCATAATATATAGATGTATATGTGATCAGATATGGTCTGCATGTGTAATATATGCAGTTATATTATGTAATACATTTATTATATATTATAATTATTTACGACTTAAATGGTTCATATTTTCAAGCTAATTAACAAAAGTACACCTGGATGTACTGAAGTATTTAGCAGAGAGACTTATCATTATTGTGCTGAAGAGTGCACAGACATTACTTATTAAATACATTAATTATAGTATTAATGGTATCTGGCCAATCATCAGTCTAACCACAGGCTCTACTCTTCAGCACAATGGTAACCCCAAAAACTCACACATACCAGTAAACCTTTTAAATTTCCAAATAATACAACATTAAACACTAACAGATCTCCCCCATATTAGAGATTTGTTTTTTTCAACTGCTTACACACGTTTTCAAAATGTTGCCTCTTTTAAAAAAAAAAAAANTTTCAAGCTAATTAACAAAAGTACACCTGGATGTACTGAAGTATTTAGCAGAGAGACTTATCATTATTGTGCTGAAGAGTGCACAGACATTACTTATGAAATACATTAATTATAGTCTAATTGGTAACCGGCCAATCATCAGTCTAACCACAGGCTCTACTCTTCAGCACAACGGTAACCCCGAAAACTCACACATACCAGTAAATCTTTTAAATTTCCAAATAATACAACATTAAACACTAACAGATCTCCCCCATATTAGAGATTTGTTTTTTTCAACTGCTTACACACATTTTCAAAATGTTGCCTCTTTTAAAAAAAAAAAACTTTACACACAAATCCAAGAATTGCACACACAAAATGCCTCACATCTCTTACAAACTGAAGCACTGCATTCAAAATATCACAAACACATCTCAAAAGCAAACATTTGTCTTATGTTGCAAACACCTTTTACATAATATTCTATTTTTTTGATATATCATATACACACAGTTATTCAAAAGCCTTTTTATGAGCTCCAATGTACATTTCTGTACAAGATTGAAAGTAATTGGCAGAGTGACGTTGAAACATTCATGGTAAATATGAAAGCAAGATTAAAACCAAACTATTTTTTTTTACTGTAAGCATTTGTGGTTAGTAATACAGTATTACAGTACGAAAGAAAAGAAATAGTAGTTGGACAGAAACAATGGTTGTGTTTGAAAAAGGAAATCAAGATACTTCCTGTTAGATTTTTGTGTGTTACATAGAGGTCTCTGTGTTGTGGTTTACAAAAAGTGTCTTATGAAATTGAAAACTGAGTCGAAGGCCGAGAATCAGTGTATGGTTTTGCAGATTTGGTGTGTGGTTCTGCTGTTTGAGTGTCAGGTTTCAGAAATTGTGTGACAAGTATGGATTTTGTGTGTAAGCAGTTGAAAATAAAACTGTAATACATGAATTTTAACATTTACTCTCCTTTAACAGTCAGAAGCAATGCATGCTAGGAACTAGAAATCTGCTGTAACTCATTCCGTGAATGTGTATATATATGTGTGTAAAATACATTCACATCAATATGGGAACATGTATGTGCAATATATGTACACAATAAAGGATAGAAAATTATGAATATTACAGGCAATGCTATTTTTGTCTTCATTTCTAAATGTTTTATTTCAGTATAAAGCCGTACATAATCAATATATTGCAGTATATTGAAAAATATAAGCACTTTCCAATATGGAAATGTATTATATAATATATTGCATTGTATTTTGCAGTATATTCTCATATGTTTTTGTTCTGCAAGGGCAAGAGTGCCTATTATTGAACACTTGCAGTTGATGTGCATTTGTGAGAGCATGTTAGTGTCACAGTCTCTGTCTGTCTGCATCACCCACATTTCAGGATAGTGTTCCTTCCAGCATATTCTTCTCTTGGATATGGAAACATATGATCACAACCCTTACAACCAAGTAAGTCTTCTTCAAATGTTGGAAGAGGCTTGTGGAGAAGTTAAGGCAAAAGGATGGATCCAACATTCACCACTTTTTTCCCACGATGCATGACTCGTGAAAATATATGCTGAGATGTTGATTTAAATGAGGCAAGATCTATAAAGTTCATTGATTCAATAATTACAGTACATGTATTTATTTATCTATTTACTCATTTATTTATTTTGGTTTTGGTTACTCATAGTTATACAACTTAACTTATCATTAAAGTACTTTGAGGAACATGATTAAAGAATAAAAAAAACATGTATTTTCATTCACGTACGTGTATCTACAGTTGAATTTGTTATCAAAATCAATAGAGAACACACTTGTAGTTTTTTTGTTTGTATTTATTTTTGATAAACATGAATCAAAGTACATTAAGATTAAAGCTTTTCGATGAGCTGATCAAAATACTTGCAGAAGGTGCATACAGTGTCATACAAACAAACACAAAACAGCAGCATGGAAACGGACTAGAATATCAGAATAAGAAATAGCTTTCCTGTAGCTCAGTGGTTAGAGCATTGCACTAGCAATGCCAAGGTCATGGGTTCGATCCCAGGGATTGCACATACTCAGATACAAATGTATAGTATAATGCAATGTAAGTCGCTTTGGATAAAAGCATCTGCCAAATGCATAAATGTAAATGTCAGGTATATTAACACATACAATAGCTTTTATTCTGGTTCATTTGAGCTTATGTTCGCTGGTTTACATTCGAGTAAAAGCCTAAATTAAATCTTTTTATTTGAACAAGCAAACAAGCCTCTTCAGGAAAATTTGGATTAAACCCCTGATGGATTAGCTTTCCGATCTCTTTATGAACATTTTGAAGCGTCAAAGTTTCAGTTGCAAAGGCAATCAATGGACCCAGGTGAAAAAAGTACACTTCTATAATGTACTTAAAGTGCTCTTTCGTACTAATTTTGTACTTAATGTACTAAACATTCTTGGTGTTCTAAAGATAAACGCTTACAGGTTACAGGTCTTACAGGTTTGGAATGACATAAGGGTGAGTAAATGATGACAGAATTTTTATTTTGGGGTGAACCAACCATTTGAAGGCCGAAATGAAGTCCATAAACAGGATCCCCATAAGTCCTTGTTTTGTCCAGGTGTTGTAGGATATAATGCACTCCCAAGTTGACCACGTCACAGAACATCACTTCATGGATTTTCACTGTAAATTATAAGATGTTTTGTACATTTTTACTTCCAAAATGGTGAAATTTTATGGTAAAATTACAGAAAATGTAAGGTAGGTCTATTACAGTTTCCATATATAGTAAGAGAACTTAACAGGTTTTTACTGCAGCATTTTTACAGTTAAAATTAGAATAATTTTTTTACATAAATAATACTGTACATTCCACTGTACAATTACAGGACAGCTGTTTGAATATTGTACCTGAGATAGAGGACATCTTTTGTACAGGCACGTTTTCTACACCACTATTCTATAAGAAAAAAATCACAAAAGTTAAAGGGGGGGTATAATGCTATTTCATGTATTCTGACTTATTTACACTGTTAAAGAGTTGGATTCTCATGCTAAACATGGCCAAAGTTTCAAAACACGAGTTGAACGCATGACAGAGTTTTTCTGTGCCAAAAATACTCTTCCAAATCCTTAATGAATTCCGCAGGTCTTTTTTTTTTTCAAATATGAGCCTGTGTGATGGCATAAAGGTCAGAATTCCTAGTACGGGCACTTCTCCCAGAAGAGCAAGCGCACACATCGGCCAGAGCGAGAGAGCAAATGCACACCTATCAACACACGTTCGGCTTTACGGAAGTCGTCGGCAGCGCTGCACAGGTCACAGGACTTCACGAAATCAACAATGTCACCAAAGAAGTGTGTTTTGGTTGTTAGGGAAAGATAATCTGTTTCCCAAAGAACCCAGCGTTAAGTGAGAATTTTGTTCTCACACATTACATTGATGAACTCTCGATATTTGTTATTAAAATAACCAGAAACTGATCATTACAATCACTTTTTCTTTCAAATGAATGGAGAATATCTCATGTTTTTCCATGGCTGCTCGAGCCCTGAGGATCAGCGCTTGGTTTTATAAACAAAGCCCAGTTCTACGCTGGATTTACAAATCGTTTGAAACTGAAAGAGGGAGCAGTCACAGCGGTAATGATCCCGGACATGAGTCGGAAATGCAGGCGGTGAGTTAAACTGCTTCAAATGTCTGTTTTGTTGGCAATAGGTGCCTGAGTGCATATAATGTAAACAATACAAACGTAGTGAATTCATAAATTCCTTATTCATCATTCATACGCTATATATTTATTATAGCGACTCAAAAGTTATCCAGAGAAAATGCGATGGTGTATTGTGTGTGTTTAAATACAGTTGTTTAGCTGACCACTGATAGCTTGCAGATGATCTCTACACAAAAGCTGCGCGTACTTGTGACTCTTTAGCTCCGCTCACACGGCACGCCTCCTGGCACTCGGCTGTTTTCAGAAAGAGTCTGTACAGCGTATCTATCTTTTATAAATATGATAAAACTAAAGAATTTTTGGAGATATAAAGGATGCACTACTACTCTATAGGTATTCAAGATTAAATTGGCAGAAATTGTGTGTGATACCCTCCTTTAACTCCTTTTTCTGTTGCAACAACAGAACCTTGTTTCTGCAGTGACTTTCAGCATGTTTCCTAATGTCTGATGTTTACATTTTGCATGGCAGGAGAAAGTCACATAAACCATGTGAAATCCAATCAGAGCAGTCAGACTGAAACCAGAAATCCGATTAGAATAGGATTTCTCACCAGATATGAATATAGCTTATCTGAACATTAAATTGGAATTGATGCACGCTAATGCATGCATCGTGATTTCAACCTTTTTTTTAAAAATGGAAAGTATCTTGCAACTTGCACATTTAACAGGGCAGTACTTTATTAAATAGTCAATTATATTAGTGTTTTTATGATGACTAAATGAAACCACATCACACATACACACACAGAAAACACAACACCAGAAATTCTTACCTGTTACACCAGCAACCACCAGCAGAACACCAACACACTTACTCCTGCTATGCCAAGGTAATACACAATCTCATCTGTTATGAAAGACGACATTCTTACTACACAGCAAATCCCCCAATGTTAAATTAACACCCCTCAGTGTACATATGTGTCCACACTACAGGATGTTAAAGGTAACACTGAAGCAGTGTTAAAGTTAATGAGATAATTAGTGATTAATTAAGTGATGATTGACTATTAGTGGTGACACCTGATCTTAATAAGCAGAATCAATGAAGGAAAGAGAAACAACAAGAAGAGAAAAAAGAGACAACAACTACAACTGACTTCCAGTCATTAAACATTATTATACTTATTATTAACCAGTTTTGTTTATTTCTGTCATACATCAACACAAGTTCTTCCTGAGAATTAACAGATGTTTAGATGTTAATGTTTTAATGAAAGTTTTGTGCCGAGTCACCATGATTGTGATCAGTGTTGTCTTTAGTTGAGCTCTTGACCCTTTACTTTTTAATCTTAATGTTAATCTGGCTGCTTCAACTTTGTGTTTGTAAAGCACATTTGTTACAGCCAGAGAAACTATGATCTGGGCTGCATTTCCCAAAAGAATTGTAAGCATGAGTTGATGATCAATGCTTTGGGAAACGCAGGCCAAATCATGATGGTTCTGTTTTGATGATTATATTATCATCATCGTGTAATGACCTGATTCACTGGTCACATCCAGCATTAACAGGTTATATAGATAATTTATTAATTTTCCATTACAGTAAATCTCTGGTGTTACAGCCTGAGATCCAGCAGTGCTTTTATAATCAATAAAAAACTAACAAAAGACACACACACAAACATCAGTGAATCAGGTCATTACAGGATGATAATGTTATCATCAAAACACTGTAACCATATCACATTTTCCCTTGCCACAACAAATGTGTTTTACAAAAACAAAGTTGAAGCAGCCAGAGAAAAACTAATATTAAAAAGTAAAGGGTCAAGAGACCAATTAAAGAAAACACTGAGCTCCATCATGGTGACTTGAAACAAACATTTGTCTTTTTTGTCTTTCCTTCAGTGATTCTCCTTAGTGTTACCACTAATGGTCAATCATCACTTAATTAATCACTTAATTATCTCATTAACTTTAACGCTGCTTCAGTGTTAGTATTACATAGACACATATGTACACTGAATATTGTTCATTTAACACTGGGGATTTTGCTGTGACTGTCAGTTGATTTTTCAGATATTTGACTGATATTTATACCTTTCCACCTGCAGATATATGATATTGAGTGAACAGATAATATCTGAAGTGAGATACTCACTAGTGGCAGTCCCACTAATGCTCTTTTCACTGATAATGCTGATGCTGTGCTGACGCCGGCGGATGCTGCTGCTGTTGGCGATGATCTCTAGCTGATAAACTCCAGAGTCTGTGGTTCTGGTGTTTGTGATGGTCAGAGATCCAGATGAATGATTCACCTTCAGCCTGTTTCTGAATCTCTCATCAGCATCTTTAAACTTATCATCTGTAGAGGGATCTCTGGCAATTTCAGCTAAACGAGTGTCATTAAAATACCATGTCATCAAATCATTTGGGTTTTTTATTACACCAGAATCTAAAGTGACAGATTCTCCCTCGTTCACTGACATCGTTAAATCCGTCTTTGCACCAGGATCATCTGAAACACAAGGAAATATCTGCTTTTTGTGCTGTTAAAGAAAACAGCAACAACATAAAACAAGAAACAACTCATTTGAAAAAAAAAATATCTGTATACAAATGACCAGAATGAGACATTAACTTTGAGTGATAAGGGAATTTTAATTTTCCTGGATTAAAAATTATTCATTGAGCCACACATATGGAAAATCCCTCTCTAATGAACATCATTTGCTGCTAAACTAACATATTCAAATATAACATTAGTATGCACCAATCCAGTGTTTCCCAACCCTGTTCCTGGAGGCACACTACACATTTTCCAACTCTTCCTAATCAAACACACCTGATTCAACTCATCAGCTCATTAGTAGAGACTGCAAGACCTAAAAATGTATGGGTCAGATAAGGGAGACATCCGAAATGTGCACTGTTGGTGTGCCTCCAGGAGCAGGGTTGGGAAACACTGCACTAATCAATATATTATTAAAGGAACTAATATAAATATTTGTATTTGTAATTCACTTTTTAAGCAGCCTTTCCATTGTCCTCGACGTTCGCAGAGGCTATGATTGTCACACTTCGACCCCTAGTGGCAGATACGCAAACTTTCAAATTTGTCGTAAACTAACTGTTAGGGTACCTTCTTATTCAGCATGGAAAAATAAACGATTTGAATGACTATAATCAATGTATTGAACAAAACAAATGGCTTCCTGTAAGTCAGAAACAAAAGTAGGTCTCTTTACCTGTGTATTCAACTGTACACAAGTAAGAGAATAAACAGCTCTGAATGTTATGGCGATGCGGGCAAGGAAAAAGACAAGTGAATTTTTGCAGCAATAATAGTTTATTTACCAAATAAACAAAGATAATAATGAGGACACAAAAAGGAGAACAGCTTTGCACAACAATACCAGACTCTGAACTAGGGCTGCACGATTAATCGCATGCGATTGTCATGCGTGTCTCGTCAGTAAAGCCGGTTCTGTGATTAGCGGTAAATGTCCATCACCTGCTTTCAAATGGAGCGGCACTTAATATATAGAGCCGTAGTTCGCAGACAAGCTACGCAATATCGCGTTCATAATCGCAGATGAATCGCATGCGGTTATGAACGCGATATTGCGTTGCTTGTCCGCAAACTACGGCTCTATATATTAAGTGCCGCTCCATTTGAAAGCAGGTGATGGACATTTACCGCTAATCACAGAACCGGCTTTACTGACGAGACACGCATGACAATCGCATGCGATTTATCGTGCAGCCCTACTCTGAACCGAAAGGAAATTATGACATTAATACACAAGAAAACAACGAACTAAAGTCACACGCAGAAAACGATGACAACAAACTTGTAACTAGAACAAAAGAAACAGGAATGGAACATGGGAAAACAAGGGGATACAAACTATAATTCCAAGAAACAGAAACCAAACGTTGCTGCTATAATATAAACGCATTGTGATTAAAGGATTAGTTCACTTTCAAATTAAAATTTCCTGATAATTTACTCACCCCCATGTCATACAAGATGTTCGTGTCTTTCTTTCTTCAGTCGAAAAGAAATGAAGGTTTTTGATGAAAACATTCCAGGATTTTTCTCCATATAGTAGACTTCAAAGGCCTCCAGATGGTTGAAGGTCAAAATTTCAGTGCAGTTTCAGTGCAGCTTCAAAGCGTTCTACACAATCCCAGACGAGGCATAAGGGTCTTATCTAGTGAAACGATCGCTCATTTTCTAAAAATAAATAAATAATAATTATATACGTTTTAACCATAAATGTTCATGTTGAACTAGCTCTCTTCTTCTTCTCTATTAGAATTCCGACAGTGTAGACACTGCTAAGTGTATTACTGCCCTCCTCAGGTCAAAGTTTGAACTAATTGTTATATACTTGCACTGGAATATTGTATATGACAATTTAGTTCAAACTTTGACCTGTGGAGGGCAGTAATACACTTAGCAGTGTCTACACTGCTAGAATTCAAATAGAGAAGAAGAAGAAGAGAGCTAGTTCAAGATGAGCATTTATGGTTAAAATATGTAAAATTTTTATTTATTTGTTTTTTTTAGAAAATGAGTGATGGTTTCTCTAGATAAGACTCTTATTCCTCGTCTGGGATCATGTAGAACGCTTTGAAGCTGCACTGAAACTGTAATTTTGACCTTCAACCATTTGGAGGTCATTGAAGTCCACTATATGTAGAAAAATCCTGGAATGTTTTCATCAAAAACCTTAATTTCTTTTTCGACTGAAGAAAGAAAGACATGAACATGACATGGGGGTGAGTAAATTATCAGGAAATTTTAATTTGAAAGTGAACTAATCCTTTAAGCACGAAAACTTGGATTTTAAACACTTATTAAAATGACTCACCACGGACAGTGACACTAAAGATGTTTCCATTGATGCTGTTGCTGCTGATGATCTGTAGTTTATATTCTCCAGAGTCTGTGTTTGAGATGTTTGTGATGGTCAGAGATCCAGTCTGATGATCCAGCTTCAGTCTGTCTCTGAATCTCTCATCACCATCTTTACACTGAACATCTGTACAGATCTTACTGAGATCTCCACTGATCTGAGCGATGCGTTTGTTGTTAAAAAACCATTTAATAACTTCTTGCAGGTTTGTTTTAACATTTGTGTTCAGAGTGACTGAATCTCCCTCCATCACAAACACTGACACTCCGTCTGCGTAAACACTCGATGCAACTGGAGAAGAAATCAACAATTTATTATAAATAATTTCAGGAAATAACAAGCACAGTGAAAATGTTTATTTTACAAATTTCTACATTTTATGTAATATGTTTGTTTTGTGTGAGACTGTCAATGACACTTTTCTATTCTTTTAGACAATAAAGCTTTTATGAATCTTACATTTTGAAATTTGCATCAAATCATAATTATTTATGGAAAATTACACAACAGATGAAAAAAAAAGTCACAAAATTTTCAGTTTCATGACTAAACACACCATTTGCTTAAAAGGCTACACTGCAAAAGACACAACAATGTACTACTATAAACTTAAGGATGATCCAAGGAACACGAATAGAGAAAATATTTTAAAAAGCCTTTATTTCATCTTGGCTAAATCTTAAAAACAGGTGACATGTACACAGACTTTCAGTCACCCTGACAAAGGCAAAACCAGCCGTGACACGTAGGTGTGCAGTCTGTGTACATGTCACCTGTTTTTAAGATTAGCCAAGACAAAATAAATTTTTTTAAATATTTTCTCTATTCGAGTGCCTTGGATCTTCCTTAAGTTTATAAGTTGAGTTATCCCTTGCATCAGAGATGGAACTCACACCCCGTGCAGCACTTCTTTGGCATTGTTTTGTTTTACTATTACAGTTTAAAACATTAAAGCTTCAGTAAGATGTCTAGAGGAATATCCAGGAACAACCTATAATAAAAGGAATAACTTAAAAATAAAAACTATTAAATAAAACATACCATTTATGATTAAAACAAAATATGCCTAATTTTTCACTATTGTGAAGCAAAAGGGGAGGGTTAAAATATGCAGAAGGTGCTGCAAAGACCTGAAGGATTTTTTTCTGAAGAACTGTGGGCAAAACAGGACTGTAATTGTGAAAGAGAGTCTATTGTGCATTTATTTTTTAAATGTGCTCATTTATCTTTGTTTTGGTATGAGATGCCTCAATAAGTGTTAAAATGAACTGCAACCTATCTTAAATATGTCATCTGTTTTAATTCATTCAAATGAATACGATTTTTTTCCAAAAGAAAAATATATACTATTCATTTGTTTTTGTTATTAGGAAATCTGGCTATTCATCAGACTAAATGGAATAACTCAAACCCCAATTTTGCTCATTTTTTAAACAGCCTTTAAAGTTTATTTAGAATCTGTAAAGTTTTCAAAAAAAATTCAAATCCCAAAGAACCATATCTTTGAAAAATTAATTTAACATATGATTGTTTGTTTGTTTTTTTATTTAAATTGATGTTTCAATAAACAAAATGTGAAAATGTGTCAAGAACTTGTTATATTAAACTTTCAAAATTCAACTACAACAACAACAACAACAACAAAAACTTTTTCCTGTATGTGTGGGCGCGGCCATTTGTAAATGTGTCTGCCTTCCGGTTTCATCTGCTTCCAGTTATTTTAACTGTACAAAATAGCTAGTTTTGTTGCTTGATATTGCAAACTGGTTCATCATATTATTTAATGCATTGTCTTAATTACCAAATACTGGTTTGTAGCACAAAGAATTTCACCGTTTCCTGCACTTTGATATTCTTGCGGATAAAGAAGAGGAAGTCCCGCACATTCACATAAAACAGCTTACAGCGTTACAAAATGAGGTGGAAAAGCTTATTATTGTCTCTTCTCGGAGAGAGAGAATGGAAAGTCGCGTAAAAAAAACACTGTTTATGATGCCTTTAATATCTATTTTTTAAATACTATTTTTCATAGTAGGCCTACCTCACGAAGTACATGATTTGACTGATGCATGTTAAGTTTTATGGCTTTTAAGGAACGGCGAAAGAGGAAATCGTAACATAATCGTCGTTTGTTATTGTTTTTGTTATTGAAAATCGAAAGCGAAACTAACATCTCAAACGACCAGCTAAAGCTTCATCACAATTTCCCAGCGTCTTAAAACATTTACAACAGTAATTAAGAAATAATAAATTAAGGTCTGTCAAGTGTTAGTTATAAAGAGCTAGTAGGCTATTAAAATAATGAAATGGGTGTGCCAGACAAAGGAGACATGCAAAATATGCAGAGTTGGGGAGGATCCCAAGCAGAACCCCTGGGCTATACATAACTTACCAAGCTGAAAAGCCCACACTGGGGCAAAAATGAGGAGGCGCATCACCAAATTTTTTTTTTTCTATGCAAAACAAAAGAGCAGTTTCTCTTCTTCTTCCTGTTCTTCTTCTTGTGTGATTTGCGAAACTTCACAGACACAGTTGGTGAGGAGGGCAGTAATACGCCTTTGAAGCGTCTAAGCTGCCCTCCTCAGGTCATCTGATGAACTCCATCTTATATAAATTAAAGGAACACTCCACTTTTTTTGAAAATAGGCTCATTTTCCAACTCCCCTAGAGTTAAACAGTTGAGTTTTACCGTTTTCGAATCCATTCAGCCGATCGCCGGGTCTGGCGGTACCACTTTTAGCATAGCTTAGCATAGTTCATTGAATCTGATTAGACCGTTAGCATCTCGCTCAAAAATGACCAAAGAGTTTCAATATTTTTCCTATTTAAAACTTGACTCTTCTGTAGTTACATCATAAGACCGATGGAAAATGAAAAGTTACGATTTTCTAGGCTGATATGGCTAGGAACTATACTCTCATTCAGGCGTAATAATCAAGGAACTTTGCTGCCGTACCATGAGTGCAGCAGACGGCGCCTGTGAGCCCCTGCTTGCACAGAGAGGGTGCCTTGTAACCATGGACACGTTCGTGAGAGGCGTTGCGTAATATCATTGCGCCTGCTGCACTCATGGTATGGCAGCAAAGTTCCTTGATTATTACACCTGAATGAGAGTATAGTTCCTAGCTATATCAGCCTAGAAAATCGGATCTTTTCATTTTCCATCGGTCTTAGTACACGATTTAACTACAGAAGAGTCAAGTTTTAAATAGGAAAAATATTGAAACACATTGGTCATTTTTGAGCGAGATGCTAACGGTCTAATCAGATTCAATGAACTATGCTAAGCTATGCTAAAAGTGGTACCGCCAGACCCGGAGATCGGCTGAATGGATTCGAAAACGGTAAAACTCAACTGTTTAACTCTAGGGGAGTTGGAAAATGAGCCTATTTTCAAAAAAAGTGGAGTGTTCCTTTAAAGGTGCCCTAGAATGCTTTTTCACAAGATGTAATATAAGTCTAAGGTGTCCCCTGAATGTGTCTGTGAAGTTTCAGCTCAAAATACCTCATAGATTTTTTTTTTTATAAATTTTTTGAACTGCCTATTTTGGGGCATCATTATAAATGCGCCGATTCAGCGTGCGTCCCCTTTAATTGCTCGCGCTCCACCGCCCCGAGCTCGTGACTCTATAATACATTGCATGAACAAAGTTTACACAGCTAATATAACCCTCAAAATGGATCTTTACAAAGTGTTCGTCATGCAGCATGTCTAATCGCGTAAGTATGGTATTTATTTGGATGTTTACATTTGATTCTAAATGAGTTTGATGGTGCTCCATGGCTAAAGCTAACATTACACACTGTTGGAGAGATTTATAAAGAATGAAGTTGTGTTTATGAATTATACAGACTGCAAGTGTTTAAAAATGAAAATAACGACATGACTCTGATCTCCGTGAATACAGTAAGAAACAATGGTAACTTTAACCACATTTAACAGTACATTATCAACATGCTAACAAAACATTTAGAAAGACAGTTTACAAATATCACTTAAAATATCATGATATCATGGATCATGTCAGCTATTATTCCCCCATCTGCCATTTTTCTCTATTGTCCTTGCTTGCTTACCTGCATAGTCTGATGATTCAGCTGTGCACAAATCCAAATAGTTAATTCTGGCTCGTGTAATGCCTTGAACATGGGTTGGTATATGCAAATATTGGGGGCGTTCATATTAAAGGGTTAGTTCACCCAAAAATGTAAATTCTGTCATTTATTACTCACCCTCATGCCGTTCCACACCCGTAAGATCTTCGTTCATCTTCGGAACACAAATTAAGATATTTTAGTTTAAATCCGATGGCTCCTTGAGGCCTTCATAGGGAGCAATGACATTTCCTCTCTCAATATCCATAAAGGCAGGGGTTAAATTGGGCCGGGGCCGTCTGGAGCTGAGCCCCAGCACATAGCCAGGGCTCAACGTACGCTTGTCCGGGACTGCGGGACAAGTGGATTTTTTGATTTGAAAGAGAGTTTTACTTTCCTGACCAGATAGGTAGCTTCATTAAAATGTCATTAACAACCAAAACGCGAGAATGATTCATTTAGCTTAAGTGGCGATAGTGGTAGTGGATATTAGCCTAATATATATTAATGTCTATTGGCGGTGATAGCCTATTGCGCTGTTGAAGCGCACGTAACCTTTCGATTAGAAAACAAATGAGCTCTGCTCGCCTCACACAAAGAAACTCAGTTATCATGTTGCAATTAAAATTCAATATGTGGGGATTTTATAGCTTGCTATTTATGACATGATAAAGTTAAGCATCACACGACCGAAAGTGCTGAATTCCTGAATATCACCTCGATTGAAATTAACCCTAATTTCATAGAACAGTTCAATAAACAAGTAGTTAATATTAATCACTTACATTTTAGGTGCAATATTGCCTGTTTTTTGCTCTATTGTAGCAGCGAAAATAGTTCCAAACAAAGCAGAACCAGCGCATCTTGCAGCTACACTCAACCGTTTAGAATGATTCAGCGTTTTGAACGAATCGGTTGAGTGAAGATTCAATGGCCCAATCATAAACAACTGCTTCATTCTTGAATGATTCAACTTTTTGAATGAATCGTTTGAATAAATGACTCAGTGGGTCACTCATTAAGATGGTCACTTGCCGCCATCTACTGGCGGTTTAATTTCATGTTTAAAAGTATAAATTTCCCACCAACATTTCTTATTTGTATATTCAAAAATACTTAAAGAATCTCATAACATTGAATGTAGTTGTACTTTTTCAGTGTAAATTGTTTAATTTGGTAACAGCCCTATAGTGTCTTACTATTTTATCAAATGTAAGAATTTGAAATAAAAGATTAACTTAAATTTAATTAGATTGGGAGAGGGGGGATTATAAAGATTAATTATTATTATTATTATTATTATTATACCCCCAGGGTAAATAACATAAATATGCAGATTTAAATATATCACTGCTGATAAATCACTGATGAGAATGTTGCCTGTTTCAGAATAAATTATATTTTTTTCCTGGCAAGCTAGTTTTTTACTCTGAAAAGTCAATGACCAATTTAGTTGTCCAAAGGACAAGCATAAAACAAGGCTTAATGTCAAGCACTGTATTTTGTATTTATATTCTCTCCTATAATGGTAGAATCACTCTTATATTTGATACTGACACAAAGGAAAAGGCACAGGCCTACAGAAAGATTTTATTGTCATCAGATGTAGATTTGCACACTACCAGCATCTATAGAATGATTTTGATCAGCATTTTAGTGTTCATGGCAGAGGGCTCTCTCAACTTATATTTTAGTTTGTCAATTGATATGATTTTGCAATCTTTGCATACACATGCACCCCTTGCACTCTAAAAACTGCTGGGTTAAATATGGACAAAACCAGGGATTGGGTTGTTTTCACCCAGCCATTTTTTTCAACCAATTTTGGATTTATTTTTTTAGCCAGCAATATAGTAATATAGTAAAAGGCGTGTTTTTGCTCACCCCCAAATAGGGGCAAATTTGTAGGGTATTTTAAGCTGAAACTTGACCAGACCAGAGACTTATATTACATCATGCGAAAGAGGGCATAATAGGTGCCTTTTAACCCAACCTGCTGGGTTTGTCCATATATTACCCAGCTTGGGTTTTTTTAACCCAGCATTTTTTAGAGTGTGAAAGGCTGAAACCAAAGAGACCCCTCACATAACAAATCCCAATTTAACCCCTGCATAAAGGTACTAAAAACACATTTAAATAAGTTCATGTGCGTACAGTTGTTCAATATTAATATTATTATTATGAAGCGATGAGAATATTTTTGGTGCGCCAAAAAAACAAAATAATGACTTATTTAGTGATGGCCGGTTTCAAAACACTGCTTCAGGAAGCATCGGATCACGAATGAATCAGTGTGTCGAATCTGCCAAAGTCACGTGATTTCAGCCGTTTGGCAGTTTGACACACGATCCGATTCATGATTCGACACACTGATTCATGATTCGACACTGATTCATTTATGATCCGATGCTTCCTGAAGCAGTGTTTTGAAATCGGCCATCGGATTTCAACTAAAATATCTTAATTTGTATTCCGAAGATGAATGAAGGTCTTACGGGTGTGGAACAGCATGAGGGTGAGTAATAAATGACAGAATTTTCATTTTTGGGTGAACTAACCCTTTAATGATCCCGACTGTTGCCTAACAGTTGGTGTTATGTTGAGATCCGCCAGTTCTTCGGAGGTCTTTTAAACAAATGAGATTTACATAAGAAGGAGGAAACAATGGTGTTTGAGACTCACTGTATGTCATTTCCATGTACTGAACTCTTGTTATTCAACTATGCCAAGGTAAATTCAATTTTCAATTCTATGGCACCTTTAAATCCTCTTATAAAGTCCAGTGTGACGTAAAAAGTTTATAACAATCTTTGTGGTCTCAAAATCCTTATTTTCAAGAATAGATTTCAAAGATATAGATGGGAATCCAGACTCTAACAGATCAGAAAACTAATTCACTATGAATTACACACTCCATTACTACATGCTTCACAGATTCCAGCTCTCCACACAAACATCTGCTATCTGGATGCTTGCCAACCATTGCCAGCCCATAATTCAGTGCACAATGTCCCAATCTTAATCTTGTGAAAATCACACAATCCCTCCTCTCTAATCTTGTGAATGTTGTGTGCATTAAAGTAGGTTGAATTGAAAAATAATGCCTGCCCTTATTCCCTTCCTCCTATTCTTTCTGCAATATTTGTGATATTTTTTGCTGTATAATATACTTGCACTCAACTCTTCCATACATTACATTCAAATCAACTTCACTCTTGTGAGTAGCTTTTTCCCCCATCTCATCAGCCTCTTCATTTAGTAGTTTCTCTTCTATGCTGACGCCATTTAAAAAAAACGTAAACAGATTTTTGGGCGGGGCCTCAGAAGGTTTTGCAGTAGCAGTCAGATGTGAGCGACTATAAATACAAATATTTTTGAGTCCAAAAATATTTACAACATGGATCATCCTCTAATTATTTTAATGGTTTGCCAGCAGAAGACTTCCTTTTCTTTGGAGAAATGCGAGGCGAGATTTTGTCATTGTTTTTAACAACGCTGTGCGAAATTCGATGGCCCTCCGCGTGTACGCGCATGACGTCATTTCTTGACAACAGTGCAGCCAATTAATTTAATGTTTGTGTTGCCCCTTCATTTTCATTTAATTGTATTTATTTTATGTAGTTTTTGCATCCTTGTGTGGATTAACATTGTTTGTTAAATGCCTTCAGAACATTATGAATTGTTTCACGTTTTTGGAAATCAGTTTAAAAAATGATGAATAAAATAAATAGGCTAAGTAAATAAATAAATAAATAAAGTTCATCCACTGTTTGCTCTTCAAAGTTTTTTGTTACCAAATCTTTTCCACCCAAGTTACACCATGACAACATCAAACATTCAAGTATTATTATTTTTTGATAAACAACAGATCTTGTAATATATTATTTGGCTGTAAATAACAGTATCCATGTGTTGGTGTATATGCAATACAGGTCCTTCTCAAACAATTAGCATATTGTGATAAAGTTAATTATTTTCCATAATGTAATGATAAAAATTAAACTTTCATATATTTTTGATTCATTGCACACCAACTGAAATATTTCAGGTCTTTTATTGTTTTAATACTGATGATTTTGGCATACAGCTCATGAAAACCCAAAATTCCTATCTCATTAGCATATTTCATCCGACCAATAAAAGATAAGTTTTTTTTAAACAAAAAAAGTCAACCTTCAAATAATTATGTTCAGTTATGCACTCAATACTTGGTCGGGAATCCTTTTGCAGAAATGACTGCTTCAATGCGGCGTGGCATGGAGGCAATCAGCCTGTGGCACTNATCTTAATTTGTGTTCCGAAGATGAATGAAGGTCTTACGGGTGTGGAACGGCATGAGGATGAGAAATAAATGACCGAATTTTCATTTTGGGTGAACTAACCCTTTAATGATCCCGACTGTTGCCTAACAGTTGGTGTTATGTTGAGATCCGCCAATAGCTGCAATAGCTAATACCTACGTCCCATGATATAAAATGTCAAAAACAATACTACGAGGCTAGATTTTGTGCACGCGCATGGCGTCATTTCTTGACAACAGTGCAGCCAATGAATTTAATGTTTGTGTTGCCCCTTCATTTTCATTTAATTTTATTTATTTTATGTAGTTTTTGCATCCTTGTGTGGATTAACATTGTTTGTTAAATGCCTTCAGAACATTATGAATTGTTTCACGTTTTTGGAAATCAGTTTAAAAAATGATGAATAAAATAAATAGGCTAAGTAAATAAATAAATAAATAAAGTTCATCCACTGTTTGCTCTTCAAAGTTTTTTGTTACCAAATCTTTTCCACCCAAGTTACACCATGACAAAATCAAACATTCAAGTATTATAATTTTTTGATAAACAACAGATCTTGTAATATATTATTTGGCTGTAATAACAGTATCCATGTGTTGGCGTATATGCAATATAAGTAAAGTAACAGAACACAGCGAAGAAAAGTTAGCTTTAATAAGTGATGAGTAATGGGTCTTTGGCAACTGTCAGCCAATAATTTAATAATTAACTTAAATTAACATTTAATTGCTGACAATGGATATTTCTTGTGAAATGTATACACATTAAAATAAATTTGATACATTAAATTGATCATAAGTGACAGTTTTTACATTAACATTCTTTAAAATTTATATTTCTATTCAAAGAATCATAGAAAGACAAATGTATTACAGTTTTCACAATAATATGAAGCAGCACAAGTGTTTTCAGCATTGATAATCAGAAATGATTCTTGAGCAAATCAGCCTATTAGATTTCTGAAGGATCATGTGACACTGAAGACTGGAGCAATGATGCTGAATCACAGGAATTAATTACATCTGAAATTCTGTAAAATATTATATTATTTAGAATTTTAATAATATTTTACAATATTTATTATTTTGTAAATATATTTAGACTCAATCTTCTCATTAAACACACTTCACAGCCAGAAAAGTCTCAGTGGAGCTGCAGAGGGCAATATAATGTTGGCAGGTAAACATTAATACTGCAGAAATAATACTGCTCACTGGAAACCTCTTGACTTTGTGTCTAGAGTCACAGTCTTCTCAGGGAACATCCCCATAACCAGAAATCACCAGCATGAATGTGACGTGCTTGTGAACCTGTACTGTGAGCAGAAGAGGGCAGCATCATTTCGGCAGGTGTACTGTTATATAATGGATATTACATTTGATATGCTACAGCATAGAATAATAGGCAGAAGAATTATATTAATTTATGTACAGAAATAAACAGAATTGATTGCACATGGGATTATATTGCACAGAAATTGAAAAGCNTTTTTATCATTACATTATGGAAAATAATGAACTTTATCACAATATGCAAATTTTTTGAGAAGGACCTGTATATTGCACTGAAATTGAAAAGCTTAAAATTATTTATAACCAATTATTGTTTTATAAAATATGTATTTTATAAAACATGTTGAAATAATAATAATAATAATAAAAACTGCTAGAAAAGCAAAGCCATAAATCTGAACAAATTGTATTCTAAATTTTAGGTTGATATCTCTTTCAGGATTTCATTTGGGTGCAGTACCAAACTTTTTCCAGTAGATGCCAGCAAAGCTCCAGTGGTACACAGCGCTGGGGTTAATTATTTACAGTACAGGAGCCTACAATTTCTCTCAAATAATACATACACGCACACAATGTTTTAGTACACAGATTTAAACCACACTCTGACATTCATAACACATCCACACTGTATAATTTATAGCTGTATAATTTATTCAATTAGCTCTACAATTCAGCAGAAGCAGAAAACAGGAAAAAGCAGTTCTGTCAGGACCACTATCGTCAAATATGATTGATAATGCATAGTTTGTATTGGAGGTATGTTTCTGTTTCGGGCAAGAACTCCCTGCGCATCCATGCAGCCCAGCATGGATAAGAGCAGGGTGAGCAGCAATAACCCCCCTAGGGTAAACACAACAGAACCAACATATGCAGATATCATTAATGTCATGATTTAACATACACATATTTCAAGAATTAGTCTGATTCAGGGGAATAATAAGGCCAATCCTGACTGAAGAGAGGAGGAGCTGGGGATGGAGGAGGGTAATTTGCTCCTGAGAAATGCAATAGCTGCTGAAAATGATGCCATATTGTAAAGAATGGTAACATTTTTAATTGTGAAGCTTTGCCAACAGAATGAATGCCTATAAACAAAGACTGCATCATTTTATAGTTAAATGGTGAATATAGAAAATCAAATTGTTGTAGCAGAGCTTCAATGTTGTTTATGTCAGAACGGCAGCTCGTTATTGGTTGTTGTTAAGGTTTAACTGGTTACCGTAATTTTTTTAAAATGGAAACTGTGGTATGTTCTGTCCTGTTCTGATGATGCAAGAGTTGCAACTATGGCAGCTGAGAAGGCCATTCTTTGTGTTCTTTTTGAAGAATTGATTTGCTATATTTTTACTATAAAACTCTTATGACAAACATGTCTTCTAATATCTTCAATTGTTGCGTATACCGAGCTGCAGCGGACACATTTGTAAACGACTTTCCTTGGACCCATTGTACGAGCTGTCTCTTTAATACTGCGTGGTTTATATACATGCTGCTGCTGATTGGGCTGACATTTTTGACACACCTACCAAAGAAGAGAAAACGTACCTCAAACCCCCTTGCACAACGTTTCCAGGAAACATGTCGTTCAACCTGGAAACCTTAGCAAAATGTTGTGCACCGGTTTGCACATCTTCTTTTTCACCAGCCTCAGTGAGCAGTCCTCTGAAAAATNATGACGCCATATTGTAAAGAATGGTAACATTTTTAATTGCGAAGCTTTGCCAACAGAATTAATGCCTATAAACAAAGACTGCATCATTTTATAGTTAAATTGTGAATATAGAAAACGCTATTGTTGTAGCAGAGCTTCAATGTTGTTTATGACAGAACGGCAGCTTGTTATTGGTTGGTGTTAAGGTTTAACTGGTTACCGTAATTTTTTAAAAATGGAAATGGTGGTGCGTTCTGTTCTGTTCTGATGACACAAGAGTTGCAACTATGGCAGCTGAGAAGGCCATTCTTGTGTTCTTTTTGAAGAATTGATATGGTATATTTTTACTATAAAACTCTTATGACAAACATGTCTTCTAATATCTTCAATTGTTGCGTATACCGAGCTGCAGCGGACACATTTGTAAACGACTTTCCTTGGACCCATTGTACGAGCTGTCTCTTTAATACTGCGTGGTTTATATACATGCTGCTGCTGATTGGGCTGACATTTTTGACACACCTACCAAAGAAGAGAAAACGTACCTCAAACCCCCTTGCACAACGTTTCCAGGAAACATGTCGTTCAACCTGGAAACCTTAGCAAAATGTTGTGCACCGGTTTGCACATCTTCTTTTTCACCAGCCTCAGTGAGCAGTCCTCTGAAAAATGGCCCTCTGGAAAATTTCACTGTTTGTGGAGTGTGTACTGGTGAACAATGGATCGGTGTTTACCTTCTGCCTCATGGTGGACATCACCAGCCCCACTCCAGACCCAGAGTTCATCCTGCTACATGGACATGATGCTTGAGTATGAGGGAATGGATGAAATGGATGAATACTCCGCCCACACTCCCACTACTGAAGGTGAGATGCTCATATTTTGGAAGAGGATATTTGTATGTATCTCCCGTCCCCACTTGTCCCAGCCAGCTCAAAGTCTCCTGCAGATCTCTGGAAATTATCATGTATTGGAAAAGAATATTTGCATGTATCTCCCATCCTCGCTTGTCCCATCTATCTCAAAGTCTCCTGTGCCTCTGCTGATTCCGCCCAGCTTAAAATCACATGTGTCTCCAGAGTTCCCTCCCACCCCAACAGCCCCACCTCCAATGGCTCAATTCAGCCCCTCGACTTCTCCTCTAACTCCACTCTGTGTGGATCTCTCATTGGTCTTCTGGTTTCCAGGCAAGAGGATCAGAGACTGCTGATCCTGTCACTCCACTTCAGCCTATCGACCTGTCAGCTCCACCTTGGCTCCTTGCTCCCTTGGCTTCACCACGGATGATTGTTATGGCTCCATTGTCCCTATATGGCTTTGCTTCAGTCAGATGTCTCCCTGCCTTCACTACGGGCCTTCAGTTATGCTTCGTCTTTTCACCTTCCTTCCAGCTCTGCTTTGGTCCTCAGTCATACTGGCCCCGCCTTAGTCCACTGACACCCTGGCTCTACCTGAGATGCTCATTACTGTGATTCCACCTTGGTCCAAGTGTGTCCGACTGCGTCCCACAGTACTACCAACCACGCCCTAAATAATCGCCCCCTACAGTGAAACAGCCATTAGGAATGTCATCAGAGCCTCTCCCTCTGGAATGTCATCACTAATGCTCTTCTTCTACTTGACTTTCTTTGCTTTTTAAGCTTCACTATTGCCACCTAGTGACAAGGCATAAAGCTCGTATAACAGATCACCAGATGGCATAAGTAATCCTGTTTGTTTTCCCTAGTTTTTGACATATTTGAGAATGAAACTACACAGTAAATTTTAATTTTATGGAAGGGGTAGGTTTAGGTAAGGTTTAGGGGTATGTTTTTAGCTATAGTTAGCACAGTAACCAGCCCCACCACTCATATTTATCCAGATTTCTCTTAATTCTCTAATTTTCCAGCTCGTCTGTATGTTCCTGTCATCAGCAGTAACTCTTCACAATGTTCTTCAATATCATATTGTTCATTGGTGTGTTCAGCTGTGAATGTGAGTCATGTGACTCTCTCCATCAGTGTGTCTGATCTCAGCATCAGTCTCTCTCTACCTCTGGAGGTGGAATATCAGGATAAAAACACCTATATCTGTGTGCTGAACAATCCCATCAGCAACCAGACTCAACATCTGGACATCAACTAACTTTACTAAGTAACATTGATTGTCTCTTAGTTATACCGTGTTGATGTTTGATGGTGTATGTTGTATTATTCTCAGACAGGATATGTCCATTTTGTCTTTACTCTTTGTATCATATCTTTTAATGTTATTCTGATGTCTGAATGTTTAGGTTTACTAGTAGCATAGCAAACAGAAACTTTATTTTTGATTTATCATATGGAATTTTTCAGCATTCATTATTAAACTTAAACATTCACTGTGCTTCTTTGTTTTTCATTTATTGTTCATTTTATTATTTTTGCAAAATAAAATGAAATATTGAGTGCGCTGGTTTACAGTTCCAAACACGATAAGCTGGATATTTTGGCAAATGTAACATAAACATCATTGCTCTTGAGTGTCCAAAGCAGAAAATCACACTTCTCTAAACAAATAGCATTCTACTTGGACAGGGTGTGCTATAAATACACACTTCTGTACTCAGAGAAGAGCTAAAGAACCTAGAACACAACATAGGACACTGATTATTGCCTGTTTGAACAATAACAAGCTCACAAACTCAACAGATAACATAAAATGCTTTGAAAAAAATGTATTTATTCTATGAAAAGTAAATGTTTACCTTTACAGTACAGTGATAATAAGAAATAAAACAGTATGTTGATCTTCAGAAAGTTATGCAGCAAAATATTCATTCAGTTACCATCAGGAACCATCAGTAAAGTCTTATTTTGATCAGGGGACTGATTTTCTTCTCCACCGTTCTCCTGTAAAAAAAAAACAGATTTTCAGAAGGTAAAAGAAATCTAACAATTCAGTTACACAAATACAAAACTAGTAAATACATGTTTGTTTTTTTCCTAACATTTGCAGAATGTGTGGTAGACTTAATTTCCTAATATTTAACTTTTTTTTTCTTAAGGTGAGACACTGTAGATGAATAAAGTAAAAAAAAAATAATCACCATACTTCCTGATTACATTAAGAATTACAAAAAATATTTTGCACAAGTTTTCTTAAATATTGTTTAAATATGAAAATGAGGCATTGTTTAATTAAATGCGCTATTTTGCATACATTTCTAGTATGAAAATAGGATTTTTTTACAGAGGGTATTTTGGGTATTTCTTTTTTATCACTCCATAATTCAGAAAATAAACTAGAAAAAATGTATATATATATATATATATGGAATAAAATATTAAGGTTATATAATCAGGCAAATTATATATGAACCAAAATATAGATCAAATGTAAAATGTATAAAATAAAAATATAAAGTTGGGTATGTTAGTGCTACTTAAGTGGACATATATGGCTCTAAATTAACAGGTTCATGAAAAAAACTTAAATACTTGAACTGCTAAACTGGCGGTAATATACAATACTGGTCAAAAGTTTGGACACATTACTATGTTTCATGTTTTTGAAAGAAGTCTCTTTTGCTCAAAACTGCATTGATAAAAAAGTGAAATATTATTACAATTTAAAATAATGGTTTTCTATTTTAATATACTTTAAAATGTAATTTATTTCTGTGATCAAAGCTGCATTTTCAGCATCATTACTTCAGTCTTCAGTGTCACATGATCCTTCAGAAATCATTTTAATATGATGATTTATTATGAGTGTTGGAATCAGTTGTGCTGCTTAATATTTTTTTGCAAGCTGTGATACTCCTTTCAGGATTCTCTAATGAATAAAAAGCTAAAAAGAACAGCATTTATTCAAAACAGAAATCTTTTCTAACAATATAAACCTTTACTATCACTTTTTATCAATTTAACACATCCTTGCTGAAAAAAGCATTAATTTATATTTTAAAAAAGACAGAAAAAAAATACTGACCCCAAATTTTTGACCCGTAGTGTATACTGTTAGAAAAGATTCCTATTTTTAATAAATGCTATTCTTTTTAACTTTTTATTCTTCAAAGAAATTATCGCAAGTTATAAAAAAATATTAAGCAGCACAACTGATTCCAACACTCATAATAAATAATCATATTAGAATGATTTCTGAAGGATCATGTGATTTCTTCAGAAGTATTTTGTTCGCTTTTATGAATTGTGGGGACATTCCATAGGCGTAATGGTTTTTATACTGTACAAACGTATTTTTTATCCCCCTACACTACCCCTACCCCTAAACCTAACCATCACAGGAAACTGTGCACACTTTTACTTTCTCACAAAAACTCATTCTGTATGATTTATAAGCCTTTTGAAAAGTGGGGACATGGGTAATGTCCTCATAAGTCACCTCTTTTTGTAATACCTATGTCATACCCATGTCATTATACACATTTGTGTCCTGATATGTCACAAAAAGGAGCACACACACACACACTCAATTACAAACCTGCATCTGTAGTAAATTCAGGTTTTTTTGTTTTGTTTTGTTTTTTTGTTTTTTTTGCAGGCACAAAAATTCAGAGTTAGTATCTCACCTGAACTTGATTGTGTTCCTTCCTGATGTCTGTTTGAACAACAACAAACTCGATTAAACACATTACTTTGGTTAAAATTATAATAAAAGTTTGTATTTTCACATCTATTAAAGACTTGTTTCACACAATAAATCTCATTCTTGTTTAATCAGCTTTTTGCAATACTCACTTTTCCTTTTTGCTTGACGCTTGCAATAGCAAAACACACTAGCGGCTGAAACCATTATCAGCAGGACAACAGAAATACATATTCCTTCTACAGATGAACCTGAACCTGGAACAGCTAAAGAGAGACAGTCACTGTTACTAAACATCATCTGATAATCCATTTAGTATATTTAACAATATAATTGACTGATATTTACACCTTTCGTTGCCAGTTTTATGATATTAATTTAACTAATAAATCTGATGAGTTTATAAAGACGAGAAGTTAAAACAGCATCACAACACTGTCAGATCAACACTGCAGTGTTTATTGGAAAAAAAATATAAAATTGTATGCATGTTTCATATTAACAGACTTTGGAACAGCTTGTGTTTGTTGTGATGTTGACATACAACTTTGATATGCATGTGAAGATGATAGAGACTGTTTACTATTTTAATACTGAGATAAAGCTCTTTTTTCAAATAGGAGACAATGAAAACAATAATATTGAGCCGTATTCTAAAACTGGAGGGGAAATCAACTGAATAAATCAGTTATACTCACTAATGACAGTTAATACTGCTAATATTCTGTCAACACTGCTGCTGTTGTTGATGATGATCTGTAGTTTATATTCTCCAGAGTCTGTGTTTCTGGTGTTCATGATGGTCAGAGATCCAGTCTGATGATCCAGCTTCAGTCTGTCTCTGAATCTCTCATCACACTGAACATCTGTACAGATCTTACTCTGATCTCCAGTGATTTCAGAGATGACAATGTCATTAAAATACCACGTCACTGTATCATTTGGGTTGTTTATTACACCAGGATCTAAAGTGACAGATTCTCCCTCCTTCACTGACTTTCTCTTCATTTCATCTTGTTCAGCAGAAGAAACACCTGAAACAGAGTTTGATTGCAGAGTATTCTCTCCAAAAAGATCATTCAAATAGATCTTGTGAGCATAATAGAAAAAAAAAGAAAAGTGAAAATTTACTTCAGTGCGCTCTCAAAAGCAACATTTGTCCACATTGTGTACACTGAACATACTAGGGGTGCAACGGTTCTTGGTAAAAAATCTAACCGTACGGTTCTCCACTTACGGTTCGGTATGCACTTGCACCGCGGTCCATCTCGAATGACGACGCATCTATTGGTTAATATGGTTTGTCTAAAATAGCAACGTGAAAAACAGACAGACAGAGTTCAGATAATGTATGTTTCAGTCAATGGATGCGCAAAACGTTACAACAACGATAATCAAAAGCGTGGACAAAACAGTCACTCTTCGTAAACTGTTAACTGCGAGTGCCGTATGCTCTAATGTCCTGTCATTTACGCCGTCACAGATAGCAACGTGTGCTGTTCAGGTCTCACCTGCGCTCGCGCGCTATCAACACCCGAACAGCACACGTTGCTATCTGTGTTTAAACTAAACTCATTTAAGCCTTGCTGATTTAAACCTTCAAGAACAAGACGCGTAAGAGAACTAGCATGCGCTGTGAGAAGATTTGTGTGCGCTCATCCGAAGCGCGCACACGCTTATTTCAGTCAGCGCCCAAATACTGGTCGGGATGCGGGAGCCACAGGGTGCCCCGTCTCTGAGTCAGGAGGTCCTTCCTCAGAGGAATCGGCCAGGGAGGGGCTGTCGTGAGGAGCATTAGGTCCGAAAACCAGGTCCGAGTGGGCCAGTATGGAGCCACTAACAAGACCTGCTCCTCGTCCTCCCTAACCTTGCACAGGAGCTGTGCGAGAAGGCTCACTGGGGGAAACGCATATTTGCGTAGGCCCCGGGGCCAGCTGTGTGCCAGGGCATCCGTGCCGGGCAGTGGGCAGTTTCTGGGGAGGCATACAGATCTAACTGGGCCTCGCCGAAGTGCTGCCAGATCAGCTGGACCGCCTGGGGATGGAGCCGCCACTCGCCCGCAAGTGGAGGCCGCCGTGAGAGCTCGTCGGCTGCACGGTAGAGCACACCTGGGACATGAATGGCACGAAGCGACCTCAGATGCTTCTGGTTCCATAGCAAGAGATGGCGGGCGAGTTGCGACATGTGACGGGAGCGTAGACCACCCTGATGGTTGATGTACGCAACGGCCGCAGTGCTGTCCGAGAGGACCAGTACGTGCTTGTCTGTCAGCAGCTCCTTGAAGCGGCCCAGTGCAAGACATACTGCTAGCAACTCCAGGCAATTGATATGTCAATGCAGTTGAGGCCCCGTCCAAAGACCCGACACTGCATGCCCGTTGTATGTGGTCCCCCATCCGGTGGCAGAGGCATCTGTGGAGACCACAGCATGTCTGGACACCTGTTCGCGGGGCACTCCTGCCTGCAGGAACGAGGGGTCCGACCACCGGATGAGGGTGCAACAGCAGCTCGGTGTCACGGGGACACGGAGCATACCGTGCTGCCACGCCCATCTCAGGACCCGGCCGCGGAGCCAGTGTTGAAGCGGCCTCATATGGGGCAATCCAAGCGGCGTGACAACTGAAACAAAACCACCAGAGCAACAGCAGCAGACATGATCTCCATCCTCATATCCTCCCACTGTAATTATGACCCAGACACCCAATAAAGCCTGTTCTTTTTCTACATTGAAATGTCAGTCTTTCCATCAAAATGGATGAGTATTTTCTGGACATTATGTTACAGACTGAAGGAAATTTATCTTGAAAGTTCTTGAGTTCTAGAATGTTTTATGGATCAGGGATTTGTTGAACTTCATCCAGGAGCTCATGGAACTTTTAAACATATTTAAAAATGTACACTACCGTTCAAAAGTCGAAAAGATTTTCTGTTTTTGAAAGAAGTGTCTTCTGCTCACCAAGGATGCATTTATTTGATCAAAAATACAGTAAAGACAGATGCCATATGCCCTGATATGGCATCTGATAGTGCGAATGAGCCAGCAGGACGGGCTGGGGAGCCCGGTGTCCAGGCTTCCAGACACCGAGCCAGCGGGACCAAAGCACCACAGATGTACCGGGGGTGGGGCAGCGAAGCAGAGTACGGGGACCCGACTCGGACGGCATGGTAGCGGCCCAGAGTGTGGTCAGACTCTGCGAGGTAGCAGTGTGGATGGGAGACGGCACACGGGGCGCGGCCTGCACCATCACACTGGAACCTGCTGGCGGAGTGAGTGGGGGCTGAGAGTGGCGAGGCGGGGCCTCGCACACTGCCAGCCACACACTCTTGGGACCTGGAGGATCAGATAACAGTTCTACTTCGTGGGTACCGCTGGACTCCGGAGAGCCAGCAGCGGAACAGACCAAAATTCTCCACCCGGCCCTCCTCCGGGGAGGGAGTGATGCGAGCATCACCCCTGAAGAACTGTTTACCTCAGCTCCAGGTCACCGTTTCTCCAGGACCGCTTCTCGCTTGCCAACTGGGTTGGCTGCGGGCTGAGCGGGCTGGGTTTTAGGCCAGCTTGTGAGATGAGAGCATCGATGACTTTGACGATGACACACCTCTGCAAGACTGGCCAAGGGTGTTTCCGGACCACCATGGTGGACATTGTCTGGCCAGAGGCCTGCGCTATGACTTACATCATGTGTAGCTCAACCCCAACTCAGAACTACCCATATGCAATGAGTGCTTTGGCCTTCCACGGACTTGCCGGGGGCCAAGACCCATGCGGGGCAGAGGTGGTGTGCCCATAGCACTGCCACCCCACCACAGAGAGTAGTGAGAGAGAAAAAACTTAATGCAGATTATTGCCCTTTTGGCGTTCCATATTTGACACCAAAAAAGGCTTCCAAACTGCCAAGTTTTTAATGCACATCTGGGTTAAAGACAGGGGGCGGGGCAAGGCGAGTATGCGTCGCACGACACCCCCAGGGGCCCGGGAAGCACGGTTGTTAAGTCTGAATCTGATTCAGCATGAGCACATCACAACCGTGGAACGCTCAGCCTCATCTTTATGTCCAGAGCCCAACAACCCTCTCTCCAATGTAGCAGTCAACATCTGATCCTCTGCTGGAGCCCTGATTAAGATGCTAGGTCCCCCATAAGAAGGACCAGCAATCCACCCAGAAGCTACCAGCCATGCGGGACAGTGAACGTGGCCGTCTAACTGGACGACACACGGCGCACTGAGCGCTGACGTGGCCATGTTGTTACTAAACATAAACCACCCACGAACACAGTCACAAGATGTTTACGATGCACTAGAGGAGTGGGGGGCCCACGGAGAATGGCTCGGCGGGGATAGCCCCATTGTGATCCTCTGATCACCCAGGCTTATTCACCAAAGTAGTACTTTTCTGATTCAGAAAAGTAACTAAATCAGGGAATAAGTGAGGGGACTCCACCTCAATTAAGGCACTCCAGTCTCGACTGCGTATCTAGAGCGCCGGACAATGTGCTGGGTTGCCACGGCAAAGCGCGCTGTCAGCCAGCAGCTCGACAGCACACGGCGCGCTGAACGCCCAAGTCCTTACGAGAAAGGCGAGACGAACAGCGCGCCGACGTGGGCATACTCTCACAAGAGAATATGAACCACCCACAAACACAGTCTCAGCACGCTAAGCAGACATGAGAGAAAGTGATTGTGGCCGTCAGTGAGGATAGGAAACGACCGCCTCCAGAAACGCACAGACAGAATGACGTCTTGAAAAAGACGCAATGTCTGTCTGTGAAGCTCTTTTAGAAGCTCTTGTTCTTTGTGCCGAAGCAGGACTGCTGTACACTTTCACTTTGAGTCACATACACAGAGGAACCGGCCCAAATCGCAAACCAAACGGGGCAAATAATGCTGTGAAAACAGCAGTTGAGAGCTGTATAACTGCTCGAAAAGCTCGCTTTGGGAAGCTCGCGACCTCGCTGTATGGTGCCATAACGTCAGCACTGTAGAACGAAAGCTCTTCAAAGGCTTGAGAAGTCACTCTCAGTCTAATAGCAGGAACACACAGGTTGGCTCCGAAGCGAAAGACAGAGTGCGTTTGCATCTGCATCCTATTTATATACACCTGTCGGAGGCGGTGCGCATTATGCAAATATCGCACGCCAATTCCATTGGCTTGTTTTAGTTCACTCTAAGCTGATAGGGCTCTCTAGCGATATCCCAATTCGTCGGTCACTACTGACGTACGTCGAACGTGACCGACTGAAAGGGAACTGTTGTCTTCAGCAGAACACAGCTGCAGAGTGCCACTGCTCTAATAAAGACAATGAAGTGATTAAAAAATAACCTGCTTTTAAACATTTGATAAATGACTCACCATTGACAGTAACGTTGAAGATCTTTTCACGGAATCCGTTGCTGAAGATTTCTAGTCTATAATCTCCAGAGTCTGTGTTTGAGATGTTTGTGATGGTCAGAGATCCAGTCTGATTATTCCCCTTCAGTCTGTCTGTGAATCTCTCTTTACACAGATCATCTAAACAGATTTTACTCTGATCTCTATTGATTTCAGCGATGCGATTGTCATAAAAAAACCACTTAATTCTGTCTTGTTGGTTCATCTTAACACCAGTGTATAGAGTGACTGAATCTCCCTCCATCACAGTCACTGTCACTCTGCCTGAATCAGCACCAGATGAACCTGAAAAAGAAATGAACAGATATCAGTTCTGGCAAACTAGGACAAAATTCACACATTCATTCATCAGACAAACATATAGGAGTTTCATGGACGTTCATAAAATTGCCACACCCTGCATATCTGTTGGTGCAATCAAGCAAGTAGTGATTATTGTACATTTTCATAGACCCGTATGAATATGCAATATTGAATACAAAAATCTCTATTAATACATTACCTTACTAAAAAAAGCTTTTGACTTCAATAAACCCCTTTAAGTTTATTATAGGGTCTTCCTCACTTCCACACTCAGAACACTACAATTCCTTATGAAAATTAAGCTTTGTTTGATGATAGTAAAACTGTAATAGTAAAAGTGTGGCAACCATGGTTTTTGGCTGATTGATTATTATTTGTATAACTGCAGTTTTACTACCAATACAAGCACACTCTAAAATGCTGGGTTAAAAACAACCCAAGTTAGATTGAAAATGGACAAACCCAGCGGCTGGGTTAAATGTTTGCCCAACCTGCTGGGTAGTTTTATTTAACCCAAATATTGTTTAAAAATTACTGTATTTCTTGCTTAAAATGAACCCAAAATATGTTGGAAATTAACATTTATTAATATGTGTAACGCCACGCCAGCAGAGGGAGCCCTCGCCCGAGTACTGACTGTGTACCGCTCCCTCTGCTTCACCAGTCACTTCCTGTTTGGTGGACATTTAAGCATGGCATCTGCCATTGTCACTTTGCGAAGTATTGCCAGCCAGTCTGCCTTACCGAGCGTTATTCCCATTGCCATCGTTTGCCTTCTTGTGTATGATCATTGCCTGTTTACCCTGTTCTCTGCCTTTTGGATTGCCCACTGTTGTGTTGCCTGGATTGGACTGCCTATCTGTGTATGTACCCCTGCCTGTTTCACGTTTCTGATTTATTGCCTGCTGTTTTGGATTTGTTTGCTGTGGATTCTATTAAAACACTGCACATGGATTCTAACGCCGCCTCAGCGTCATTACAATATGTTTAATAAACAAACATTTATTAATACTTTTTTGAATAATATTTAAACAATAAACATTTATTAAATTGCTTATTAATAAATGCTCATCTTTTTGATTATTATTGTTGCCTCTAGTAATTATGAGTCTGATTTTTAATTTCCAACCTATTTTGGGTTCATTTTAAGCCAGACATATAGTAATTTGTAAACAATTGTTGGGTTAAATAAAACTACCCAGCAGGTTGGGCAAACATTTAACCCAACTGCTGGGTCAAAACAACCCAATCGCTGGGTTTGTCCATTTTCAACCCAACTTGGGTTGTTTTTAACCCAGCATTTTTTAGAGTGTACATTCAATTGAAAGCAATTGTAAACACTGTCCCAGTTGTTGCTGGTCAGTCGTGTTTGTATATGAAGAGTTCAGATGCAAAAGCCTCTAAGTGCCATCTGAAATTTTCTTCTAAAATGAGCATTTTTATCAAGCTTGTATGTTTATGTTCAGTTATTCCACTTTAATGGCAATGCAAATGACCTATTAATTGACATTAAAGTGAAATTACTAAACCTAAACTTACAAGCTTGATAAAAATGCTCATTTTAGAAGAAAATTCCAGACGGCACTTAGAGGCTTTTGCATCTGAAGTCTTCATATGCTTCCCTGTCTTTTTTGTATTATCTTTGTTTTTGTTTTTTTAATAAAACTTTGCATATGTGGATGCTCTTCTCAGTCTGCTCTTTGCCCAATCGTTACATTAACTAAACGACCCAGTTGCATGTGTTTGTCTATATTTGACCCAACGTGGGTTATTTATCCCAGCATTTTTAGACCCAGCATTTGGGTAGTGCAGCAAATCGATAAATGTGTGGTTATGGTTGAACAATAACCATGACCTGGTTTCCTTTGTATATAGGACAGCTGTGGTTGTAGAAAGCGATCAAACGAAACTGTTACAGACATCTCCCAAATGTATGCCTAATCTTACCTTGCACAAACAAAACGTTCACCGCAGTCCATAAAAATAAAGAAATCATTTTCACACCAAGTTACGTGAAAACTAAACACAAATTATTTAGAACCAAAAGTTTCTAATAACACGGAAGAACAAAAATGAACGAAGGTCGCATTATAAATACGTCATAGGGAGGAAATTTCCACACAGTCAACAGCTGAAAAAAGGCATAATAGTAAAAGTGTGGCAACCATGGTTTTTGGCAGATTGATTATTATTTATATAACTGCAGTTTTACTACAAGTACACTCTAAAATATTGGTTTTAAAAACAGTGTTGGGGAAGCTACTCTGAAACTGTAGTTTGACAAGCTACAAGCTACTCATACATTAAAGTAGTTAAACTACAGTCAAGCTACCCTTTTGAAAAAGTAGTTAGCTACACTACAAGTTACTATTAAAAAGTGGCTAGGTACATTGAAACTACATTTAATTTTTTTTTTTTTTTTTTTAAATGACATAGCTGATTACAAATAACTGAATAACTGTTAATGAAGAATGTTTAAGTAAGAGGTTTGGGGTTTAAAACAAAGCAATGCAGTACAATTATGATTTCAAAGCATACTGTTTTATTTTGTAAACTATATCAAAAGATACAATACTCAAATGTAGCCTATATCTCACACTGACTCTCTTTGCACGCTTTATATATTATACATTCACAATTTTAATATAAGTTTTGTTTTTCATGCTATGAGAGGACTGACCACCAATTGCACTCTGCAGTTTTAGAAGAGATTTCGGTAACGCTTTAGATTACGGTCCGGAAAGTACTGCGTAATTACAACGAATTTACAGTGTAACTTTCGATAATTATAGTGTACCTATACAGTAAGTATGTGTAAGTATAGGGGAACAATATGTAAAGTCTTGGGAATAAAGGGGTAACAATCAGGAAAATAACAACTTAATTATACTGTAAGTATTTTAGAACTAAGGGGTACTTAGACAACAATCTTACATTTGGGAGCAATTTTGTCGAGAAAGTGCACTGATTAAGTTGTTCCAAGGCAAGTAGAAAGAACTATTGCAATTTTTTTTAATACATGGGGAAATATGCTTTTGTTTCATGTTGTTACAGGGTAAATATGACATTACGGGCCGTAAATTAAAGTGGAGGTTGTTACGCTCTTATTTCATGTAGTTACAGGGTAAATATGACATTACAGGCCGTAAATTAAAGTGGAGCTTGTTACACTCTTATTTCATGTAGTTACAGGGTAATTAAAAAAATTATATAAAAATAAAAAAAAACCACAAACAATCTGATATGACTTGAAAACCTTTATTTGAAAAACAACTTATTTCAAAACAGATTTAAAGTTACAACACTTCTTATTCGTTTCTCTTGCTCGGCTTCCTCCTCCTCTTGTTCCTCTTCTTCTTTTTCTTTCTTTCCACTGATGAATTTTAAGAGGGAATCCCCTTTGCTATTCTGTATTAAAAGAAAATACAGTACACCCGGAAATGTGCTCACCGTTTACTCATCTCTTACCCTCATGCCATTTGAGATATATACGACTTTACTTCTTAAGATGAACACAAAAAGGTTTTTAGGAAAAAATAAATCATCTGGGAATGCTTTATAATGCAAGCTCACGTGTTCCTAAAAGCCTCAACAGCACATACAGCAATAACTACAGTAACCCATACGACCCCAATGGATGAATCAATGTCTTCTGAAGTGAAACGATACGTATTTGTCAGAAAAATATCAAATATTTTAACATTTTAAACTTTCGACCAACTGTCTCCTGCGCGTGCATGCGAGGGTTGAGAGTTCATGCTTGAAGCGTGACGTAAGCGTGCCGAGAAACTCACGCGAAAAGTCACGAGGATGTCGGATGCCGTCAGTTTTTAAAAAAAATATTTTTTTATTAATGCTCACAACAAAATATACGGAATAACAGATAATGATAATGAGAAACAAACGAGACAGAATAACAGAGACGGCAGTTCTCGCGCGAGTTTCACACGAATCTCCCGCGAGAGCGTCATGAAAGCTTCACGTTGCTCATTACAATGTGCTTCGTCGAACAAAAAGTCGACTCTCATGCAGGCGCCGGTGACAGTTGGTCGGAAGCGAAAAGATGAATAGCCTAAACCATGAGAAGATTTCGGGGTGTACTGTATTTTCTTATAGTACAGAATAGCAATGAGATTCCTTCTTAAGATTCATCAGCTGAGAAACAAGAGCAGGAGGAAGCCAAGGAGAAACAACAACAACCAAAAAACTGACAAAACTTGTTACTTTCTGCCAGGACTTTAGAATTTGAAATGAAAAGTTGATTTAAAAAATGAATAATAAGTGTTGTAAACCTATTTGTAATAAAGTTGTTTTTCAGATAAAGGTTTCGGAGTCAGTGATATCGGATTATTTGCGTTTTTTTAATTACTTACCCTGTAACTACATGAAATAAGAGGGTAACAAGCTCCACTTTAATTTACGGCCCGTAATGTCATATTTACCCTGTAACTACATGAAACAAAAGCATATTTCCCCATGTATTAAAAAAGATTGCAATAGTTCTTTCTACTTGCCTTGGAACAACTTTATCAGTGCACTTTCTCGACAAAATTGCTCCCAAATGTAAGATTGTTGTCTAAGAACCACTTAGTTCTAAAATACTTACAGTATAATTAAGTTGTTATTTTCCTGATTGTTACCCCTTTATTCCCAAGACTTTACATATTGTTCCCCTATACTTACACATACTTACTGTATAGGTACACTATAATTATCGAAACTTACACTGTAAATTCGTTGTAATTATGCAGTACTTTCTGGGCCGTAATCTAAAGCGTTACAGAGATTTCTACATATAAATGCAGGATTCATGCTCAAAATTGCTACCATAACCATAACAGGGGACAAAAATATGCAATAATAAAATAATAATAAGCAATGTAAATGCAGACTAGAAAAATATTAGAATTTTTGCATCAATATTTTTGAAATTCTATTTCAATTATTTGTAAAATGACTTAAAATCCTAAATGTTTCACTATACATTGCTATTCTTATTATGGTGGAGCCGTTGTTTACACATTACATCTGCACTTTACTATAGTGCCCTCATTTATTTCAGAAGCACCCTCAATGATTTGATTCTGGAACCAGACCTGCACTTAACCGGAACTTAAATTGGATACACAGAAAAATGCAGGTTAAACTCACAGCACGTGCAGTGATGAAGCTTTGAGACGCGAATCATGCGCTTCTCGAGTGAACATTCTTATACCCGAGCAACCGATTTTATTAGATCAGCCTTTGCCGTGTGATAAGTGCACTAAACTATATCGCGATTTTGTTTTATGTTCAATTGACGGATGCTTTGCCAATGCAATGACGCAAAACACTGCATTAGTGATCTTATGTTCATTAAAAAAACTGGCGGGACAGATTAGACTAAGGCGGGTCACCACTGTAATAAAATAGTTCGCATATATTTGACTGCAATAAAGCAGGACAATCAATTTAAAAAGGCTATTATTCACCTGTATCATGTGCTTGAAATCTTCGACACAGACAGCGTTTTAATCATTTGTTTATAAATTAAGTGTAACCTTTACTAATCGATACGTGCAGTGTGAACCCACCTGTCCTTTATATAATCATCAGACAATCTCTTCTCGATGAACTGCTGATGAACTGATAAAGCCGCAAGATGCATTATATATAACAATAGATTGCGGTAATGCACGATTTTTAGTTCGTGATCTGAAGACGCTGTGCTGCTTCAATGGATCACAGAATGCAAAACGAAATGTAGCTTGTAGCTTGTAGCTTTTGGTCGCGCTACACCGCTACTTGCTGGAAAATGTAGTTAACTACTGGAAAAGCTACACTGTTTTAAAAGTAGCTGAACAAACAAGCTACTGAAAAATGTAGTTAAACTAGTAGCGCCGCTACATGTAGTTAACTACTCCCCAACACTGGTTAAAAACAACATAAATTGGGTTGAAAATGGACAAACCCAGCGGTTGGGTCATATGTTTGCCCAACGTGCTCTTTGTTTTTGGTTTTTAATAAAACTTTGCTGAATGCGGATGCTCTTCTCAGTCTGCTCCTTGCCCAATCTTTACATTAACCCAGTCGCTTTCGGTTTCTCTGTATTTGACCAAACGTGGGTTATTTTTTACCCAGCATGTTTAAACCAGGGCAACAAAACAGTTAATGTGTGGTTACATGGTTACAATTGATTTCATTTGTAGTGTGGTTATATGTCGAAAGCGGTAACATGGAAACTGTAAGAAGGAACTCTCAAATGTACGCCTAATCTTACCTTGCGCAAACCAAATGTTCATTGCAGTCCATAAAAATAAAAAAATTATTTTCACACCAAGTCAAGTGAAAACTAAACAAATTATGTAGAAACAAAAGTTTCCAACACGGAAGACAACAACAAATGATTTGAGGTCGCAGCAGATATACGTAATAGGATGGAGACTTAACCACAGCAAAGCAATAGGCTATAGCTATAGTTCCATTTCTCTCTCTTTTGGTACTCTCTCAGAAAAAAAAGTACATAATTGTACCTTTAGGGGTACAATAGCTTGTCACTGGGGCTGTACCCTCAAAGGTACAAATTTGTACCCTTGTGATTTGTACCTTAAGAGACCAGTTTTGCACCTTTGGTGACAATTTTGTACCTTTATTTAACAGTACAAAAATTGACCCTTCAAAAGGGTACAAAATTGGCTTTGACAGCGTACAATCGTTGACTATAATGAGATATATATACATTTTACACACACACACACACTGAATTAAAATCAGAATTTATTAAATCCTTTTCATTTTCACATTTTACAACATTTCATTTTAAACACATTTTGAAACGTGTGTTTAGATGTTAATTTTTTAATGAAAGTTTAGTTTGAAGTCACCATGATGGTGAAAAGCATTTCCTTTAGTGGGGCTCTTGACTCTATTTATTAACATTAATTTATCTCTTCCTGCTCCAACTTAGTGTTTGTAGAGCACAATTGTTATGGCCAGAAAAACTATGATCTGAGCTGAGTTGCCCAAAAGTGCAGTGAGCCAAAGTTGATTATTTTAGGTTTTCAATGCTTGGGGAAGCACAGTCATAATGGTTGTGTTTCCTCATTGTGAAATGGAAAGATTCATTGGTAACATATAGTATTAACTGGTGATATAGATGTTATATCATTTCTTTACAGTAAATCTCTGTTACCGCTTGAGTTCCAGCAGGGTTTCTTTTTTAAACCCACAGACATAAAGAATCAGCATATGATCCTGAACAATGGTGACATTCAAACAAAGTGCTTCATGTTGCAGTGCATGATGGGAGCCATCAATCAAAACTCATCCATGGCTCCCATCGTGCACTGCTGCATGAATAAATTATGCAGCTAAATTGTTCTGTAATTTTCATAGATTGTTCATGTTTGCTTTTATTTTTCTGTTTTGTTGTGGCAGTAGCTTGTTTTGTGATGTTCAGAGTTTATCTGTTTTTCAGTAATTTGTATTTATTTATTGTCACCGTTCTTGAGAATCATATTCCGATTCTTGATGTCTGTGTGTGTTCCAATATATATATGAAAACTTCAGTGCATAATGTATAATAAAAAATAAAAAAATGTAAACACTGCTGTTGAATCCAATCAACAGCAGTGTTAACATATCTTTCATTTGAAAGTCATGTTTCTAGTATCTGTAAAACCGCCTTCTTCCATCTAAAAAATATATCTAAATTACGACATATGCTCTCAATGACAAATGCGGAACAGTTGGTTCATGCATTTATGACCTCAAAGCTAGATTACTGTAACGCTCTACTGGGTGGTTGTTCTGCTCGGCTTTTAAACAGACTACAGTTGGTCCAAAATGCGGCAGCTAGAGTTCTTACTAGAACCAGAAAGTTCGACCATATTAGCCCAGTTCTGTCAACATTACATTGGCTCCCTATTAAACATCGTATAGATTTTAAAATCTTGCTACTTACCTATAAAGCTCTAAATGGTTTAGCTCCCCAATATCTAAGCGAGCTCTTGGTGCATTATAGTCCTTCACGTTTATTGCGATCTCAGAATTCAGGCCAGTTGATAATACCCAGAATATCAAAATCAACCGAAGGCGGCAGATCCTTTTCCTATTTAGCACCTAAACTCTGGAACAATCTTCCTAGCATTGTTCGGGAAGCAGACACACTCTGTCAGTTTAAATCTAGACTAAAAACACATCTCTTTGCTCTTGCATACACATAACACATTATCAATACATAAACATTTTTTCAAATCCGTTAAAGGATTGTTACGCTGCAATAATTAGGTCGGCCGGAACCGAGAACATTTCCTATAACACTAGATATACCTGTAGATCAGAATAAGAATGGCATCTGCGCTAATATCAGTCTCTCTGCTTATCCTGAGGTTTGCCGGGTGCTGGACCCAGGCCGTATCCAGATCAGATGGAGAACCTGTGCCTGGACCTGACTAAACGTGGCCCAGGAGACAATGGGCCTACAGATCCAGTTCTGGCTGCATCTATAATTCAGATTTTTAATCTCCGTATCCGCTTACATATATTTATATATGTAATCTATTTTTAATCCCTATAATAAAACTGTATAATTCAGATTTTGATCTCCATATCCATTTACATATATTATATATATCTTCCAAGGGGTTTTTTCCCTCCTAGGACTTTTTTCCCAGTGTTACCACACTGGGTTTTTCTCCTAGGGGGTTTTTTCCACCCCTGGGAGTCAGCCGACATTGGCTTAATGTAGCACCATCTTGTATATGTTACATATTACCACGCTTGCTTGTACAGCTTATTTTTAACCACTTATCTTTTTTCTGTGCTTCTAATATGTAAAGCTGCTTTGAAACAATTACCAATTGTAAAAAGCGCTATATAAATAAATTTGACTTGACTTGAATCTCAAGCTGTAAAATCACAGGACTACAATCATTAATACTAAAGCTACACATCAAGCACACAGTCAGAGATTTAGACTCTAAACGTCATCAATTGATGATTATAATATCAAATTATATTGTGACCAGATCATAATTTCTCTGACCATAACAAATGTGTTTTACAAACACAAAGTTGAAGCAGCCAGAGAAAAATTTATAACAAAAGGTAAAGAGTCAAGAGCCCAACTAAAGCAAACGCTGACCTCTTTCATGGTGACTTGAAATGAAACATTCAATAAAACATTAATTAACACCTTTTTTCTCTCTTTCATTCAATGATTCTGCTTATTAACATCAGGTGTCACCACTAATTGTCAATCACCACTCAATCATCAATCAATTATCTCATTAACTTTAACACTGCTTCAGTGTTAATTTTTAACACCCGGCAAGATGGACTCATATGGAATGTTTCAAAATGTTTTTAAAATGAAATGTTGTAAAATGTGAAAATGAAAAGGATTAAATAAATTCTGACTTTAATTCAGTGTGTGTGTGTGTGTAAAATATATATATATATCTCATTATAGTCAACGATTGTACGCTGTCAAAGCCAATTTTGTACCCTTTTGAAGGGTCAATTTTTGTACTGTTAAATAAAGGTACAAAACTGGTCTCTTAAGGTACAAATCACAAGGGTACAAATTTGTACCTTTGTACCCCTAAAGGTACAATTTTGTACTTTTTTTTCTGAGAGTGTATAAACAAAGATCTACAGTGTCCTCCACAATTATTGGCACCCTTAGGAATTATGAGCAAAGGCGGCTGTGAAAATAAATTTGCATTGTTTATCATTTTGATCTTTCATTCAAAAAATTCACAAAATTATAACCTATTATTGAAGGAAAAGTATTGAAAGTGGGGGGAAAATCACATTATGAAATAAATGTTTTTTTTCCAAAACACGTTGGCCACAATTATTGGCACCCTTTTATTCAAAACTTTTTGCAACCTCCTTTTGCCAAGATAACAGCTCTGAGTCATCTTCTATAATGCCTGATGAGTTTGGAGAACACCTGACAAGAGATCAGAGACCATTCCTTCATGCAGAATCTCTCCAGATCCTTCAGATTCCCAGCTCCATGTTGCTGCTCCTTCTCTTTAGTTTACTCCACTCATTTTCTTTAGGGTTCAGGTCAGGGGACTGGGACGGCCATGGCAGAAGCCTCATTTTGTGCTCAGTGACAAATTTTTGCGTTGGATTTGATTTTTGTTTTGAATCATTGTCCTGATGGAAGATCCAACCAAGGCCCATTATTAGATTTCTAGCAGAAGGTCAGGTTTAGATTTTTTATCTGTTGGTATTTGAAGTTTTAAAAGTGTTAAAATAAGCAGAGGTGTATAGTCCAGGGGTCAGAAAGTAGAAGTCCTGCCATATTTTTCATTCCACCCACTAAGGCAGTGTTAAAGTTAATGAGATAATTAAGTGATAAATTGAATGATGATTGACCATTATTGAAGACACCTGATGATAACAAGCAGAATCACTAAAGGAGAAAATCAAAATTTTTAAGCCACCATCCTGGAGATGAGTGTTTGCTTTAGTTGATCTCTTGACCATTAACTTTTTAATATTAGATCTTGTTTGAGTTGTTAACTGAGTTGTAACAGCCAGACAAGCAAACAGACAGGATGATCAGGTGGTGTTGGTTATGATTTCACATAATCATTATTTGATCTGAATCACATTAGAAAACAAGCTACTAAAAAGTCACATAAAAACATAAAATAGTGAGAATAAAGGAAATTACTAAGACAATTAAGCTCATAATTTATTCATGCAGCAATGCATGATGGGAGCCATGGATGAATTTTGATTGGTGGCACCCAGAATGCACTGCAACATGCTTTATGATGGCCACCACTGTTGAGATTCACAGGATAATTCTTGATGTCTGTGTCTCTAAATGAAAGCAATTTTTTTTTTTTGCAAAATCTGCAAAAAAGCAGATTTTCTCCTTTGGTGATTCTGCTTGTTAACATCAAGTATCTTCAATAATAGTCAATCATCACTGTTAATCACTTAATTAACTCATTAACTTTAACACCGCTTCAGTGTTCATTTAACACTCTTATTTTAACACTTTAACACTCTTGAGTATGGTCTCGCATATACTCCCAGGAGAGTTAATTTAACACTGCAGTTTTTGCTGTGTATATACTGTATTCAACAGAAGTTTGCTTCACACAGACAATGGTGAGGAATTCTTCTTTCGGATGGTTGCACTGTTTGTCTCCTTTTCTCACAGTAACACTATTCCACAAACTTTTAATAATTTAATAATTTCCCAGATAGCAAGCAATAATCAAAACATGTTAAATCAATGTTAATGTGTCAACATTAACCTCATTGAATCAATATCAATTTTGCACCCGCAATTAATGTTGAAAAAATGTTGAAATTTCAACAACAACAACAACAACAAAAATAAATGGTAATGACATTGAATCAATGTTACAATGTGATGTTGGTTCAACATCATGCTTGAACTCTCAGAAAATGAAACACAACTACAACTGACTTAAAGCCACACAGCCTGAAATCAACTGAAGATAAAAGAAGACAATAAATCTGTCAAGATCAGCAGAAGTTCTTTTTGAGAATTAACAGAGGTTTAGATGATGTTTTATTGAATATGTTTGGTCGCCATTTTGGTGATCAGTGTTTCCTTTAGTTGGGCAGTTTGACTCTTGGCTTTTTTTGCACTTTAAAAGTCAAGATTCAGAATGTCTGATCTGTAGCAAGAAAGTATTGTTGGTGAATGTAACCTATTACACAAACTCGCACAAAAAGCCAAGAGTCAAACTGCCCAAATTCTCTGGCTGTTTTAACTGTCTCCAAAACACGCTTGTTACAGCAAAAATTGCTAAATAAATTCTGATCAGATGAATTGTGTTATTTAGTGATGGTGATTCAATCATCATGGAGTGTCTTGATTCACTGATCTTCTTTAATTAACGCATTAATTAACGGTTAGTTTTTTTTTATAATTCATTATACAGAGTTTTGTGCAGTGTTTTTTAGAGTCACACAGACATCATGCATGAATCAGCGTATGAACCTCAACAATGGTGACAATATTTTATAGATATATATATAGCTTGTTTTGTGATGCTCAGGGTTGATCTGTTTATCTGAAAATGTTGTCACCGTTGCTGAGGTTCATACACAGAATCTTAATGTCTGTGTAAATCTATAAGATCCTGTCTGAATTATTTCTGCACAATAAAAACTTTCAAAATATCAAAGCAGGACATAATCGCATGCAGTATCATAGGGTTACAATCATGTGAGAGAAATATAATATTCAGAGATCAGTGAATAAAGCCACAGTATAACTATGAAATCATTATCAATAAACAACTAAACCCATTTAATCAGTTTGTTTGTTTTTTTCTCACATTTGATTTTTGTAACAAATGTGCTTTAAAAACGCAGTTACAACAATTAGAGAAAATTTAAAGTTAAAATGTCAAGGGCCAGGAGCCCAACTAAAGCTTGCACTTACCTCCGTAACGGTGACATTTATAAATTTTAATAAAACAGCAACACCTCATTAAGAATATTTGTATGAAAGAAATAAAGTCAGAGTGGTTTGTAATAAGTGAAGATGCAGAGATCTAGAGAGATTTGTTAGTGTTTAATGTTGTTTCTGTTATCTGAGTTTTGTGGGTCACCATTGTGCTGGAGAGTAGATCCTGTGCTTCAGTCAGTGATGATCCGGAAACACTGATGATCTGCTGCATGTTGCTTTATTTAAAAACAGGAAATATGTGTAGTATCTGATGCAGTGATACAGTAGTTACATTAGCTTGTGCATGTGCTGTTGTCAGCTAATGACTTACTGCAAGAGATGTGCATTTTAAAGAAACAGTTTCATAATAATCAAGGAAATGCCTGTAAAGTGCTTTTTTTTGGTAAGACATTTTTAAAAAATTAGTTTTTGTTTGAACTGCGACTTTTGTTAATCAATTTAATGCTCAAATTTTCAATTCAATTTTTTGACAAGGGACATTCTGAGAACATTTCCAAATAAAATATGGTTCACTAAACATTCAGAGAACGTTCTGAATGTTCTGTGAAGGCCCGCCAAATAACGTCCCCCAAACCGTAAAAGAACTCCACATTGTGACCACCTCTTAACGTACTGGGAACATTACTAGACAACGTCCTTAACTCCAGTGGGATGTTCTGAGAATGTTCTGGGAACGTGAAATTTCTAGCGGGGAAAGTGCCTCTATTATGGATTTTTGAAAATTACCTTTCATGTAGTGTGTAACATAGCTCTAAGTGAATGAAAACATGCTGCAAAGTTTTAAAGGTGCCATCGAATTGAAAATTTAATTTACCTCGGCATAGTTAAATAACAAGAGTTCAGTACATGGAAATGACACTCAGTGAGTCTCAAACACCATTGTTTCCTCCTCCTTATATAAATCTCATTTGTTTAAAAGACCTCCGAAGAACAGGCGAATCTCAACATAACACCGACTGTTACGTAACAGTCGGGGTGTACGCCCCCAATAGACCTTTTTCATAAGAATCGAAAATCACGTGACGCGGGGTAAAGTTAGTTCCGCTATGCGTCTATGGCTATTAGATTGATATGCTCTTTTCTCAAATATCGCTTCCTACCGTTTCTGTTTTCCAAGTTGCTGTTGTACAATCTACAAATAAATTATTTTCTACTTGTTTGTAGTTATACGGCCACTCAGACCGTTGCTCGAATTTACCGGCAGGTGGATTTATATTGCCAGCTGTCATAAAGTAAAGGCCACGCAGCTACTCATTCAGTAATTTCCCTGATTGTATTACGTACGACAAACATTATTTATATAATTTATTCATTAAAAAAATTAACTCCCAATATATACTTCAATGGGGGTTATAAAGTCGTGAGATACATAATATTGTAGTGAGTTTAATACGTTTTAAAAATATATGGCATGTATTAATCTCATATGGCATTACATCCCAGATTCAAGCATATGTTATAACTAATCCTGATCGATTAAAATGATTAAACCAAGACATAATTAATTTCCAACACTATACTGTACACAACTATCAGTATTTGCAATAATGTTGCAACAGCACAATAATACTGTGCATAATACACACTTTAAGATGATGATGACAGGAAAATATGAGTGAGAAACTTAAGTGTTTATAGCCAGAAAAATCAGGGTGCGAGCGGTCCCGTTTGAATCAGAGGATCAGGCTTCCGTGATAAGGGATCTGCCAGCTGATCATTTCCCCAGCACGTTGCTTAAAACACTCTATACATCCCAATGTGCATACTACCACCCTAAATAGTACTGAGTATTACTAATGTCACATAGACTATTTTTTAGGATGGATAGTGTGCACGTTGAGAAGCAGGCACTGTTTTTACAGCACATGGAGCGCGATAATGCACAGCCGCGCCAAACAGACACGAATAATATAACCAGCTTAACCGCCATCATTTTGAATTATTTATTAAATTTAACTCTTAATGAGAGCTCTGTTGTCTCACCAATAAATCACCAAGACCGTTCAAACATTTTCATGACATTTAATTTGTGAAACGACTTTGATTCCCGAGCTGGTTCTGATCGAGTCTATCTATCACTGTAACCGGAAAAACTTTGACCCGGCATGGATCATTCCGGAAGCCAAAAACCCGGAAGTGTGAAAAAGGTCTATATTTGCATATGCCAGCCCATGTTCAAGGCATTACACAAGGGCAGCCAGTATTAACGTCTGGATCTGTGCACAGCTGAATCATCAAACTAGGTAAGCAAGCAAGAACAATAGCGAAAAATGGCAGATGGAGCAATAATAACTGACATGATCCATGATATCATGATATATTTAGTGTGTAAATTGTCTTTCTAAATGTTTCGTTAGCATGTTGTTAATGTACTGTTAAATGTGGTTAACGTACCATCGTTTCTTACTGTATTCACGGAGACAAGACTGTCGTTATTTTCATTTTTAAAAACTTGCAGTTTGTATAATGCATAAACACAACTTCATTCTTTATAAATCTCTCCAACAGTGTAGCATTAGCCGTTAGCCACGGAGCACCACCAAACTCATTCAGAATCAAATGTAAACATCCAAATAAACACTGTACTTACGCGATTAGACATGCTGCATGATGAACACTTTGTAAAGATCCATTTTGAGGGTTATATTAGCTGTATGAACCTTGTTTATGCTGTTCAAGGCAAGCGCGAGCTCCGTGGGCGGGGAGCACGAGATTTAAAGGGGCCGCAGCCTGAATCGACGCATATTTAATGATGCCCTAAAATAGGTAGTTAAAAAATGTATAAAAAAAATCTATGGGATATTTTGAGCTGAAACTTTACAGACACATTCAGGGGACACCTTAGACTTATATTACATCTTGTAGAAAAACGTTCAATGGCACCTTTAAATCAGAAAGTGCACCATATATCAAGTTATTGTCTCTAAAAGTAAGTCAACTCAGAATCAATTAAACAAGTTGTTTGTAAAAACTGAGGTAAAATTAAATGTATATTATGAGAAAACGAAAGTGTTTTTTGATCTTGCATGCATGTAAACCTGTTGTAGGAGACACCTAAAACAATATTAGGAACCTTAAAAAAGGCATAATAGGGGCACTTTAAACGATCATCCATCACAATTCCATCCTGGCTTTTGTGGTTGACAAACCAAGTTGAAATCATCATTCACTTCTCATTGGGGCAGTCGTGGGCTAATGGATAGAGAGTCGGACTTGTAACCCAAAGGTC
>RJVU01074864.1:0-12140 GCA_003731715.1 Anabarilius grahami
AAAATGAATTGCAATATTAATTTAACAATAAAAGTAGCATAATAAGAAGAATAATTTAATAACCCTGCATTCCCGCCACTGTGAAGGACTAGGCATCAACGCAATTAACTCTTTTATCCAAATCCACATGCATGGACCGTTCGGTGTTCAGTACTGCAATGTCCGAGTCTCTCCTGTCTCATGTTGTTTCTTGTGTGTTTTCAGTCGGTGCAACCCAAAAAAAATAAAAAATCTTCCACGTGATGCTGTGTTCATCGGCACAGTCAGGGGCGGATTAATGTGGTCAGGGGCCCCTAGGCTGCTCTTTGTTTGAGCACCCCCCCAATACGTTTTGCATAATCTGATAATATATAGGTTATTTTCCATTTGAATTGGTTCGATTAAAAGTACACATTTCAAGTTTTCCATAGATATATTTCTCGTGTTTGTAAGGGAAGTACGGTTCGTGTTTGTTATGTGAGTTCACAGAGACGGCTGAACGCGCATCCTGGTTGTTTTCATTTTACAAAAGCACAATGTTTTTTTTATTGTGAGTTTACAGAAATAAAAGTAGTCCCTTTACAGTTTGTATTACTCTTATCAGAATGACCAAAATGACGGAGTATTTTAAGTGATCGCACCGGCGCCTCCATGTCAAACAGTGAGCACGCTCTCCACACAAACATGGATATGCGTTTAATAATAGCGCACATTTATCCAGGACTAGGCCAAGAATAGCGGACTTGTAAAGTTGCTACTACTTACATGTTTCAAGTGATAAGCCGTATTTGAGGTCGATGAATGAAAGGCGAATGTTTGGATTTCCTGTTGTTAACGACCTCTCCCTGTGACTTCGCTACTTCTGTCTTGATCCAATGCCTTGAAGTATCAAGCCAATTTTGGGATTTTTTTTCTGTATATCTTGTTCACGTTGTTCTTTTAACCTTTGTATTTTCCGTTTTTTGTCCTCAACTATCGTAATTTCTTTTGGACATTTTGCCGCTATGCCATCTAGCAATAGCAATGACGTAAATGAAAATGATTAACATGATTTGATCAGCAGATGATTGGACAGATCTATCCAATCACCTGCTTTTTTATATTTCTTATGGGCCAATGAGGGTCTTTTTTTTTTTTCGCGCTTAAGTAAATTTTAAATAATAATAAAAAAAATAGTCTGGCCAATCCGGGGCCCCTGCACACATGGGTCTCCTACGCAGCAGCCTAGGCAAGCCTGTGCATTAACCCGTGGCTGGGCATAGTCAAAAATAACTTAAAGAGGTTGCTTTCCTCTTTGCTTTGCTGATGTGTTTGTGTGGTTTAATGACGCAGTATTTTCATCCTGATCTCTTTCTCTCTCACACAGCTCAGGCTGAGAACAATATAAAGGATCCTCCACTTGCTGGACCCAGTTCAAATCCGATGGAGGGTAAATAATGAACAATGTTTGTACAGAAATCCCCCAGATTTGAGTTTATTCTTACAGATGTGGGCTTTAAGAATGCACATTTTCACCTGGCATTACACAATTCATCACGGGTGATCACAGTAATTCCTGTAGGCACGGCTCTTAGATTTTAAAGACCCCCTGTAGTGAAAATCAAGTTTTTAATGTTGTTTTTATGTCTATCTGGTGTTTTTAATATGCTTTAAGACAAACCATGTGCAAATTCATAAGTCAGCACCATTGCAGAGTATTTTCTCTCTAAAACTGCAATGAAAAAAAAAGACAGTCTCAAACCCTTAGTTTGAAATCGCTGGTGTTTCTGATGTCAAATTACTTTGTAACCAATCACGTCAATGTGCCGGCGGGCTTTAGCATATCATTAATAGTGAACAGGTTATATTTTTCTGTTTTTATGTAAAATTGTGTAGATTTATCAATATAGCGAGTCTATTACGATGTTATGATGAACTTAGGCCTTTCTCCAGCGACGTTCTGAGTTGTTCAAAGCGTTTGTAAGGATACAGATTGTTAGAAGGCAGCTGTCTGACTCTGAGATAAAGAACAGGAACGGTGTGTGTAACATTAGCAACACATTATTAGCTGTTTGATAACGAGGTCAAACAAAGGGCCGTTATGTGTCTGACGTTGTAAAAAGTTATACAATTGTGCAGCGTTAACCTCGGTAAGTTGAGCGAGTTCATCTCTGAGCTTGTGCTAGTGAGTGGAGGCGGGGCTTATTAGGATATTCATAGATTCGTGTATATTAAATGAGGCAAGGGTTTGGAGTTACATTCAAGCTATTTTAAAGCATGAATTTTTTTTTTTTTTATATTGGTGATCAAAGATGAGTTTTAAGGGATAAAATTATTGAATACAGGGGGACTTTAAATAAGAGTGTTGTGTTTCACACAGAGTCCACCAGGTGACACATCGCACAACATACCGTAGCTCAACAGACATAACTTACTTTAGGCCAGATCAGATGCTCTTGGCCACTTCATGTTTTAAAGGGGTGGTTCAGTGGTTTTTTTCTAGGCTTGATTGTGTATTTGTGGCGCAGTTTAACATGTCTTAATGTTTCGTTTTTTGGAAAACGCTGTATTTTTCATATATTTTACCTTTATTCTACACCTGTGTTTCCATTGTCCTTCGAACGGCTCGTTTGACTTCCTGCTTCTATGATACCACTCCCTCCAAAATACGCAATGTGCTCAGATTGGTTAGCTGGCCCAGTGTATCGTGATTCGCAGAAACGTCAGGAAACGCCACGCCCCTTACCATTAGTTATATGTGCTTCAGTGGAAATGTAAATAATGGCATCTATATTAGCCATATCAAATTAAGCCGAATCAGACCCAGATGAAGAGGGTCAAGCAGAAATTCTGAAATCGCGGCTTTTAAAGGACGTTTATGAATGTTATTTCATTTCCTATTTGTGTCAAAGAGTTTAGATGCTGTCACTGCTGTTTGTTAGCTTTCAATATACAGTTTTATCCTGATTAAAGCTTTACTGTAGCCGAATACATGACTGAGTAGTAGCATTTTTGTAAAGGTAGCGTTTAATTTATAGCATGAACAACTGTTTGTGTATGAACATAGAAATTTGTTGGTGTTTGCAAGAGAAGCAAAAACATGTTGCTCTTTGTATGTCCTTGATGCAACCAAAAATAGCAACAGAACTATACGTTTAAAAGACATGCACAAACAATAAAGTACATACAGTTTGAAGCCAATAAACATCAGCTTCTGCTTTTAAAGTGGGAACTGCTCCATCTTTCAGTAAAAGCCTTTGTGCAAATCCAGCATTAAACTCGTGTAGATTCCGGAAGCTTCTTCAGCGCCACATCCAGTGTGAAAATATCACTGATTATAATGGGTTCTGTTATCTTTTGACGCGTCGCTTGCGTCCGGTGTACACAACTCTTCCGCTTCCATTATGCTGCACCACATGGCCTCGCTCACTTTGTTCCCAACCCGGGAAAAAGCTTGTTGTAGTCCAAACCGGTTGTTTTTGTAGGCATTAAACTGACATAACTTTAAAAGACAATATCTCCGTTTGCATTGAACTTTCAGCGCTGTAACTTTGCAAATACTGTTTGTGCTCAAGCAGCAACATTAAACACTAACTAAAGTTAAAAAAGTGAAATCGCGATGAACCACCCCTTTAAAAGTTTAGTCTTGAATCAGTTTTTATAATGTGCCTAGATTTATAGATTATTACATTAAAGTGGTTCCCAATCTTTTTAGAGTGTGATACCCCCATTTAACATTTACATTTATGCATTTGGCAGACGCTTTTATCCAAAGCGACTTACATTGAATTATACTATACATTTGTATCTGAGTATGTGCAATCCCTGGGATCGAACCCATGACCTTGGCATTGCTAGTGCCATGCTCTAACCACTGAGCTACAGGAAAGCATTTAACATCCTTCTGCGTACCCCCTCTCTTCCAGTGGAAACAAGGCATAATTGTGATCGATTGTACTTTTGTGAAATAAATCACACAAAAAAATCCATGATGTTTGCACTGCATTAACAGAGGCTAAAGTGAAAGTTGTTTAATGCTATGAAGCCATTTGAAGCGTCTGCCTTTTCGAATGCGCCTAATCTAAATATTGTGCGGGGGGAGAAAAATTTGATCAGTTATCCAGATAAAAAGACCACTTGATGTGAACAAATGTAAATGTGCCATGTCCTAATTGGCTAAAGATCTGATCTGCTTGATCGAATCACGGTGAGCACATGTTAATGCCAAATGGAAACATAGCCAATGACACTGTTTGGATGAGATTTAGAGAGTTTGAATCTTAAATTGATCTCTATGCACAGTGTGTCTATAGGCTATAGAATTAAATGAATGGAAAAACATACCCCCTCTCCCTTCTCACGTACCACAGTTTGGAAACCACTGGCATTTTATAAAGCCAATTTTACCATACAAACTGATTCAGCTTCGGAGGCTTCCAAAAGCTCAGCTATTGGACACTGTCAGGAATAGAAAAACTCAAGGTCCAATTACGAGTACAGAAAATAGTTCACTTAGTGAAGAATAAAGCAAGGCAAATGATCAGAAGTTGTATGCATCCATAGCAGACACCAGTCTCACTGAGACTGTGAAGGTAGAAATAATTCACACCAAACTGGTAGGTCCACACATAGCAGGTAAATCCACACAAGGAAGGAAAATCCACTGAAAGGCTGAATGCAACACAGGAACAGAGCAACTGGAGAGAAGCTGGTGAAAGCAACAACAGGACATGAGCAAACAACGATCTGACAACCAACCCCGCTAAACGCAGAGCAGATATAGGATTGGTAATGCACAGCAGGTGCAATCGCTCTGATTAACATGCGTTTAGACCATTATAGGGCACTTTTAGTTTTACAACTTTGCAGACCGTTTACATTCACCTACAGCTACATTATACACTGCATGAAAGAATTTTCAAAAATCCATAATAGGGGCACTTTAATGTTATTTCTGTCATGACCACTCTCAGAGTGTTTGACATGGTAATGGGTATGACAATGGAGATGTGTTTGGTCTTGGCGGAATAGATCTGAACGCTGCTGCTGCTTTATTGCTGCTGCTGCTGCTGCTGTTGATTATTGCTGCTGCAGAGCAATTACGTGACTTGCTACTGCCAATACATACACAATACACTTCTGTGAGCAAGTAAGACTTGCTGCTGCTGTACAATATAGCATACATGAATAACCCCCCAACAGAGCAGGTGACATGATATGCTAATACAGCAGGAACCAATCATCTGTGACCTATAGATAATGATGTGATTATTAGCAGGTTGAGTTAAAGGACCTATTATCCTGCCGTTTTATGCCAGAACTTTGTATTTCAAGGACACAAGGATGATTGCGTTATTTTATATATGAATATGATAACATATGATATTGCTTCTTTCTGCTTCTCTTCGCCTGTGTTTTGATCAGGAGACTCAGTTAAAATTCAACTCCTTAACAGAAACTTGAGTACTATTTTATTATTGAATGCATATTTTTATACAGTTATGCAAGTAAACATTTGAACTAAACTAATTTATCAGCAGTTTTCTTCACTTTTGCACTTTCATTAGTTGGCACTATAATCTATAATCAGACAGGGAATGGAATATGCGTTTCCGAGAAGTGGGCCCCCAGCTCGGACTTCGGTCTGAACTCAGACATCTCCCCTCAACCCTGCCTGGGACGGGATTAATCGAGAGGGAGGCTTCGGGGTGGAGCAGGAATGCTGAAGAAATGTTCAAGAAACTAGGTAAGTCGGCTCTATATATAAGTGTCCGAATGTGATCCTCACAAACTTTCATAATAAAACTATTTCTTTCAAATGTTTTTTTACAGACACAATAAGAAATCCAACAAAGTAATATTAAGTCAAAGTTGTGAGATATAGCCTATATTGTCAAGTTGTAAGTCTCAAAACAAAAACAACCCCCCCCAAAAAAACAAACAAGACAATACACTTTTGCAAGTTCTTGTGTTGTTTAATACATTTACTGCAAAGGTGTTTAGGTTTTTACCCCTAGAGAAGAAGGAAAAATAACTTCGCTTAACGTTTAGAGCCTTTAAGAGATGCTTTTTCTATTTTCTCCTGATCTGGTCCTATAATTTAGTTATTTTACATAATTTACAACTTTAGACGATGTAGTTTATATTCTATATTTAACATTCATAGAACTGTAGATCATACAAAATACATTTCATTTAAAGCTTTATTTATTGGTGGTAAATTATCTGAGATGCATAACCAGTGTGATATCTGGAAAAAAATGTAAAGGTTTTTAAAAACATGACAGCCTTTCACTAGTTGGCACTTATCTATAATCAGACAGGGAATGGAATATGCGTTTCCGAGGAGAAGGCCCCCAGCTCGGACTGCGGTCTGAACTCAGAGATCTCTCCTCATCCCTGGCTGGGACGGGATTAATCGAGAGGGAGGCATCGGGGTGGAGCAAGAATGCTGAAGAAATGTTGAGGAACCTAGGTAAGTCGGCTCTATATGATTGGGTGGAGTGTCTGAACATGATCCTCCCGAACATTGATAATAAAACATAATTTCTTTCTAGTGTTTTTTACAAACACAATGATAAATGCAACAAAGTAATAATGATAAAAACAGTGATATAGCCTATATTGTTAAGTTTAAAGAGTTGCCACTAAGTCTCAAGAGAACCCCCCCAAGTTCCAACTTCTTGTGTTGTTTAACCCTTAAATGCTTGAGTGTTTCGCCAATCATTATTACATATTCGGGTCGTTAGCGACCCCTTGTATATATCGAACAGAGTTGGATCTCTATATGGCCCCATTAGTATAAAACTGTCATAATATTTTTTTAACAATTATTTACAAAATGATAAAGCATATTTTGTTATATTTTGACATTTTATTTGTTATCAAACAGATGCATAACATACACAAAGTTAAAATTAATAATTCAGACAGAAATGATCAAAACATTGCATTTCATTTGTAAATCATTACTCCATAACAATAGAAAAATCATAAAAATATTTGATAATTTCGTTATTAACATCATTTTATCATGCACAATTTTCATGGCTAAAAACAATATTAGCATTTATATAACGAATATCACTTTCAGAAGTTGTGAAAGGAACATAACTAATTGCGCACTGAAGAAAACTATGAATCGGCGTCAAAGCACTTTAAAATTTCAGTCTACTCTCTATAGTAATATTAATAAAAATAATCTCTAATTTTTCTACACACTCATCAGTGTAAACCATTTCATCTTATATAATTACTATGTTTCAAAACTATTTCACCAAGACGTGCGTGTATCATATGGAACTCTATGGAAATGCTGCAAACGCACAGCCTGTTTTGTCAGATAAGAATTATAAAACTGCTGCAAAGCATTATAAATTAGTCAAATAAACAATAAGAACATAAAATATAAAACATTTTAATTTACACAATGAACAAAAAAAAATTTCACAATTAATTACACTATTTCACATTTTTCACATGTTGCCTATTCGAATTCGTTGAAATTCATGGGCTCAATGAGAACAATAGTCACAAATGACAGTGACTCTTTTGTGGTCATTGCAACATGGCTGGCCACACTCACAGCAGCGGTCCACTGTTTTGCGATCGAGTGATGATGGACAGATGTGGCATCTTCTGCGCTTTCTGGCACCTGTTTGTTGTTCCTCCTCGGTGGGGTTCTGTTTCACAAAACCACAGCGTTTCAGTGCACTCTGGGATGCTCGGGGAAGTCGTGGTACCTGCGCTCTTTCTTGCATCCATGGTCTCAGTAGCTGAAGGCCAAGGTTCTCGAGGAAAATGCGATGTCTGTGAGGACTCGCAGCTTCCCAATGTGGGAACTTTGCGACGAAAACAACTTGTGCATTAATAGCAGCAAGGTTGAGGCAATTGTAGAAATATGCCTAGGGCCAACGCTTTGTTCTCCTCTGTACACTGTAGGTGTGGCACAGTTGGTCCACGCGGTCCACAGCACCCTTCGTCTTGTTATAATCTAGGATCATCACAGGCTTCCCAAACACCTCATCAATCTCTTTTTTGTCATGCAAACTGGATAAAAGTACAACGGCCTTGTTTCTTTTTGGCACATAGGACACCATGGCTTGCTTTTGGCAAAAACCAAACAGGCTTGATCCCACAGGTCTACTTTTACAGGCATGAAATTCAGGTGGAATTTCTGGTTTGTTTTTGCGCATTGTTCCCAGCTAGGTTATGTGTTTGCAGAGCAAATCAGCAGCGAGTTTTGCACTTGAAAACCAGTTATCAGTTGTGACATTTACTCCAGAGTTCAGAATTGGCTCTACCAATTTCTTTACTACACTCTCTGCCAATCCTGTGCACCGCTGATCGCCTTCGCGGCCAGTGTATGGTAGACCATTGAAAGTGTATGGTAGACCATTGAAAGTGTATGCCGTTACAACATCACACATCAGAAACAGTTTCATTCCGTATTTGTCAGGTTTTTTGGGCATATACTGACGGAAGCTGCAACATCCTCTGAATGGGATGAGCTGCTCGTCAATTGTCACATACAGACCAACGTTGTAGTTTTTCCTGCAATTTTCATTGAAAGCATTCCAGAGTGATCTAAATGGAGCAAATTTGTCATTTATCTTTCTCACCTGACGTGTGTCACAGTCATCAAATCTCATAAATGATACGATCTGTTCAAACCTATTGATGCTGAACGCAGCTTTGAATATTGGCCTCCCGCTGTGACCGCTGGACCAGAGAGATCGCAGAGACTCGTGCTGAGAGCGATAGACCCCAAGCAGATAGAGGACTCCTATCACGGCTTTCATCTCAGTTTCATCAACTCGTTTCCATGTGTTAGGATCTCTGCCTTTAGACATTCTTGCATACTGGTTAGTATTTTGAATCGCCTTGTGCAGAATATCATCATCAAGGAAACATGAGAGTGCATCACTTTCAGTCAGAATCAGTTTTGCCTTGCCACAAGGCCCTGCTTTGGTGTGACAAATGTTGCATCCTCTTGTCCTGCTCGAAGGAGGGTCAGCTGATAACCAAACAAGTCCATTTGGGAACTTGGGCAGGTTCGCTTTGATTAGCTGCTTCCCCGTCATAATCCCTGTCGTCTTCAGAGCTAATTTCCCCGGTATTGTCTGGCTCATATTCAGGATCTGAGTTATCTGATATGATACTGAAACTATTGTTTTCTTCATCGTCAAAATAGTCAATAATTTGTTCCCTGACAGCTTCGTCGTCAGATCCATCATCAAGCGAGGATAATATTTGATCGCAGACTTGCTCAGCTGTAAATCGCTTAGCCATGACAATTTGTTTTATGTCTGAGGTAAATTTGATTGACGCCTCACATCATTGTTTGTCAAACATTGCCACCTTGAGGAATAAAGGTGAATTACATTTATTGAGATGAGCGCTGCACAAAGCGCTGCAGAGCGGTTTCTTTTTGCACAGAAAAATATACTTACACTCTTATATACCTCGGGTCGATATCGACCCTATACACTTTTTACAATATATTAATTAGAAAACAGATATTATTTTACATTTTTTTAGTTTTTTCCTTGTTATATTGTGGATAATAAATAGATTGAGGAATACTAAGAAGATGGAGGTCTGACTTAAAAAAAAGGAATGAGCAGGAGGGTAGTGGATGACGTCCTGGGTCGATAACGAACCAAGGTATGCATTTAAGGGTCAATACACTTACTGCAAAAGTATTTAGGTTGAAGAATGAAAAATAAATTTGCTTAAAGTATACAGAGCCTTTAAGAGATGCTTTTCTGCAACACATAACTTACATTTTAGCTTTATTTTATATACTCTGTAAATGTTAGGAATTGAAAGTATTTTGCATTTCAGCAACGTAGTTCAACTTGAGAGAGACAGAGAGAGATGCACGCAATAAGTTGTAAATGTACGGAAGGAATAATAAAAAACATTTTGCTGTATTTACACTGAACAAAATTATAAACGCAACACTTTTGTTTTTTGCCCCCATTTTTCGTGAGCTGAACTCAAAGATCTAAGACTTTTTCTATGTACACAAAAGGCCTATTTCTCTCAAATATTGTTCACAAATCTGTCTAAATCTGTGTTAGTGAGCACTTCTCCTTTGCCGAGATAATCCATCCACCTCACAGGTGTGGCATATCAAGATGCTGATTAGATATCATTATTATTGCACAGGTCACTGACAAGCTACGCAATATCACGTTCATTATCGCAGATGAATCGCCTTCGATAATGAACGCGATATTGCGTAGCTTGTCAGTGATCTACGGTTCTGTCTATTAAATGCCGCTCCATTTGAAAGCAGGTGATTGCGATTTAGCGGTAATCAGGGAACCAGCTTTACTGACGAAATGCGCGTGACAATCGCATGCGATATATCGCCCAGCCCTAGTATAGGTAAAGTGATTATCTGACAAACCCAAAGTAATGCCTCGCAGCACTCTTGTAAAACCCGCCCTAAAAACGCCCTGACTGGACTACGTCACACAGTAAAAAGTTACACCAGCGAGAGGGAGATGAATGAAATAAATTGCTAAACAAATATATCAGAAGCTGTCATTTAGTCTTTATTTACACACTTGGACACCACACGTGCTATTGACTGACCACGGACAGGAAATAGAACTTACTTGCGGCATTTTTCATTCGTTAAAGTCCACTTTCTAATAAAAGTTTCCTGATAATTTACTCACCCTCATGTCATCCAAGATGTCCATGTCCTTATAGTGGACTTCAATTTTCACCAAACGGTTGAACGTCAAAATTACAGTTTCAGTGCAGCTTCAAGGGACTTTATCTAGCAAAACTATCGGTCGTATTCTTTAAAAAGCTTACGCTGAATGTCCTACACCTTCCCTATTCAACTTACGGAACGAATGCGGTGCCAGCTCTTTTTTTTTGTACGTTTATTAGGGAAGGTGTAGGACATTCAGCGTATTAACATTTAAGCTCTAGTGAGAGAAAAAGGCACTATCAAAGAGTCTAAAGAGGAAAGTTGACANACAGCGAAAATAGGACATACAAAGAAGAATGGAAAGACAACTATGCATTCATCCTACCTGGTTTTGTGGATACAAAGCCGGTGTGTCTTATCTGCAACAAAGTTGTCACTCTTCGCATCTAAAAACACGTGGAAAGCGCACCCGCGCCTCTTTCTCCTCCTTTCCAAAGCGCTTGCACTCTGTCGTTGCTATGCAACCATGAACTCCACTCTCTAAACAGATCTACTTCAGAACCAGTCGCTATCAAAATAATCCGGGTTAATTTTGGGCTGAAAGTGTGTTGCAACGCAAGAGTTACTGAACATGTACCGAGTAAAATATTACTGTAAATTGATTAGTAATGCGTTACAGCAAAAAGTAATGTTACTGTAAGATATTACTTTTGTAATGCGTTACTCCAAACACTGATTATTATTGCATCAATTATTTTTACACAGTTATGCAAGTAAACAGTTGAACTAAACTAATTTATCAGCAGTTTTCTTCACTTTTGCACATTCACTAGTTGGCACTTATCTATAATCAGACAGGGAACGGAATATGCATTTCCGAGAAGAGGGCCCCCAGCTCGGACTTCGGTCTGAACTCAGACATCTCCCCTCAACCCTGCCTGGGACGGGATTAATCGAGAGGGAGGTGTCGAGGTGGAACAGGAATCGTGGAGAACTGTTGAGTAACCTAGGTAAGTCGGCTCTATATGATTGGGTGGAGTGTCTGAACATGATCCTCCCGAACATTGATAATAAAACATTTATTTCAAGTGTTGTAACTCTTGGTCTACTATTTAAAGCCAGACTAACTGCCACAAGATTTACAGTGCATCCGTAAAGTATTCACAGCACCACATTTTATGTTACAGCCTTATTCCGAAATGGAATAAATTCATTCTCCTCAAAATTCTACAAGCAATACCCCATAATGACAATGTGAAAGAAGTGTGTTTGAAATCTTTGCAAATGTATAAAAAATAAAAAACAAAAATAATCACATGTACATAAGTATTCACAGCCTTTGCTCAATACTTTGTTGAAGCACTTTTGGCACCAATTACAGCCTGAAGTCTTTCTGAGTATGATGCTACAAGCTTGGCACACCTATTTTTGGGCAGTTTCCTCAGAACCTCTCAAGCTCCATCAGGTAGGATGTGGAGCGTCAGTGCACAGCCATTTTCAGATCTCTCCA
>RJVU01075100.1:0-38812 GCA_003731715.1 Anabarilius grahami
TACCCCCAACCCTTTTAAAAAAAATTGTATATATAAAATTTACTTAAAACTAATACTTAAGCCAACAACAAACAAACATCTATCAAAAACAGACAAAACAAAAGAGCATTAAGTCACAAGAACACAAGAAAGGGATAATCCTGGAAGGATTCAGGAAGACAACGGCCAGAAAAAAAGAGTGAGTAACTACCAACAGAATCACTATGATGCAAGCCCACAATGGAGTTGGAGGATGAACAGGTGAAGCGTTGGTGGATAAGCCAGGCAGAACAAGGGGTACAATCAACTTAGGTGGAGATATTGGAGGTGAGGACCCAGACAGATCCAAAGGCTCAGGATGACACTGCTGTACTGAAAAAACCGAAGAAGAAACACAACCAAGTTGGCAATATGGACTTTGCATCCCAAGGTGGAGGGAGAAAGGACAACAGTGGAGTCAAAGGGATGGACAGACGAGGCAAAGCCATAAGACCAGAAGTAAGTTTCACAACCAGGGTGATGACTCAAGGCAGACCCTGAAGGACAAGGAATATCAGTTGAGCGTGAGTGATGACTGGCCACGGTAGAACCGATTGGTCAACAAGGTGAGATAAGTCCAAGGTTCGAGGCAAAGTCAGGGGAATTAACAAAAAAGAGGCCACAAGTAAAAATTTGCACAAAGGCATAGATTACAAATCAGAAATAAGACAGCATACCAATATAAAACCATAAATAAAAGTACAAATACATACAAAAACCATGGAAATAAACAAATGCACAAAGAAACAAATGCGCAAATACAAAACCCTAACAGATGTAATACAGAGGGGAATAAGGGCACAGGTGCTTGAAGGACAATGCCAAAATGAAAAGGGGCATAAGTCAAAAAACGAAATAAAAGTGTAAAAGTCAAAAGCTGAAAACCAATGTAGCAAAAAAAAATAATTTAAAAAAAAGATACAAAACCGCATAAACAGGGGACAAAGGCTAACACAGAGTGGTACCTTATGCATTCCCTTTATGCACAAAAAGCATACACAAGGGAATAGAAAATGCAAGAAAAAAAATGGAAATAGGCATTTAAAAAAGGGGGGGGGGTCCATACAAAAGGGTACAAGGGCATAAATACAAAAAGATTCAAAAGGAGCACAAAGGCCAAAAAAAAGTGACATAAAGGCCACTTTAAAAGAATTTTGAAATGAAACTATACAACTACAATTGACTATAAATAAATGGGACAGATGCATATATACAATGAGTATAAAGAAAAGGAACAAATGTATGGAACTATTACAATTTTGAATAAACGCAAACAATCCAGATGAAGCAAACTTACAAATTACAAGAGCCTGCATCTATATTAACAAGAACTTGCCAAAAGAATGGTTTAAAAAAAAACAAAAAAAAAAAAAAAAAAACACAGTCAGACTGTCATGATGGCACAGACTCCATGACAGATGCATTTAAAAAATAAAATAAAAATAAGTTTGTGGAAATGATATGAACAGACAAAACAGCTGGTGTGTAGAAACCTTGACAGATAAATTCAGAATACTGTAATAGATTGTAAAGGAGACTTTTATCTTTTGCAGGCTGGACAAAGAACCATACACTGAGAAGGTGAGGAGGATATAACAGGACTTGAGACAATGACTAAGACTTTGAAGATGACTTGGAAGACCATGGTCAGGTAATGATAGCAATCCTCAGGCAAGCCCTCGATGAGGCCAGACACCAATTGCTCTGTGTGAGTGTGCTTTAGAGTGCTGCTGATAGGGCTTTGAGTGACAGGTGTGATTAGAACTCCAGGGATTGTGATCACTGGTAGAGTGAGGGAGAGCATGGCACGACTGACACAGACAAAAGAAAAGTAGAGAGCATTTGTAAACCATGCAACATACTAGTCTGAAAAACACTTTAACAGCTTGTTAATGTTGACTTAACACACCAGTGATCAACCATCCCTAAAGTTTAATTTGCACATTGCTAGATACATCTGTTTTTTTTTTTACTCTAACCCTAACCCTTTTTTTAACCAAGTATGGGGGCGCCCCTATATATTTGCTATCTGACCTTAACTGGCTTTTAATGCACCTGCAAGTGACTGACACTGCCCTCTGTTCTGCTCCTCACCAGTTAGTATACCTAGCATTGGTTGACCAGAAGTTGCATTAAAAGGATTCATTGTGCAAGTTTCCAGTTTACACAATGGAAGCCAGGAGTCATAGTTAAGTTTCATTTACTTTGACGTGTTCTTCACCAAGAAGACATGAGGTTAGAAGATATACATCTTTATACCTTATATACAGGTGACTACGTTTTTCAGCATTCACCCAAATAAGCCTCATGCTGAAGTCATCAACTACAAACTGGCTGCCATCAATGTACACGATAACGGCACAGCCAGCTGCTCCAAGATGCCCAGCTGACTGAAGGACAATATAGCACATGTAAAGTTAAGGTTGATTTTAAATGCACTAGAACCAGTTAGTTGCATAGAGGATTATTAAATCTCCAGGCATCATGGATAAGCAAACATGTTTCCCCTTCCTTCACAGTTTTTGGTGTGAGGCCTGGAATAAAGTGAAGTTGCAAGAGAGTGGATGTGTCTCCGTGTCCTCTGGAAGATGAGCAGAGAGGGGTTTTAGCTTTGTGACTGCAGAACTTCCAAAGAGCTGTAAACAAAGATATGGGTGAGGTGCAGAGATAATTCAGAATAGTAGATCTGCATCATTTCCTGCATCTGAAGCTGAATCAATGCCTGTGAGAAACAGGAAGGAATAAATTATTGAGAAACAAAATACTTTGTATTATCTACAGTCTTGTGCTTCAGTCCTTCACATGAGTGTGGTCTCCACATGAGCGCTGAGGCTTCTGAATTAGTGCTAAAAGTTCTAAGTGCATAAGCGATCATGGATTGAAAAACAACAACTTTATATAGACTACAGCACATTAATAAAAGCAAAAAACTAACAAAACAAAAGGTTATGTACTATAATTAAAAGCAACTTAACAAGAACAAAACATTAACAAGGAAAGAACATTACTCAGAGGATGCTATTGGTTCTCTTCAAACACTTAATACAAAATAAATGGTTAAAAGCTAAAATTAGTATGAAGTTATCTGGAAAACAAACAGTCTGACAAAGCTTAAAGTGCAAGTTGTAACTTCTTACCTTCAGATAGTCTACTTGAGTGCTTTTACTTCCATTAGTGCTTCTTGCAGAAATTGGTTGGATGCTGATAGTCACCATAAAGCTATTGACCCAGTAAAGAGACCAATATGCACAATGTCACAGGTTAGTCTTCAATTCAAATAGGGCTCTTGTCATCTAGTAGCGGTTTGTTTTCCTGGACAATGTTCACTTGGCATTGTCAGGAAATGAAAGCAATTAAAAAGGAACTGTTAATGTGTCTAGAGTAAAAAGAATATTCTGATGGTTGTTTAAATAAAGACAGCTGTGAGCTGATGTAACAGCTGCCATTAAAAAGGTCAAACAAGGTTAGAAGAGCTTTGAATTCTGTACCATAAGCCTCAAGGTGGACCACAGAGTCAACATGTGGACTTCCATTCTGAATGGCTAACAGCACACCCAGCTCACCTATAGGAGGATACATCACATAAATCAGTTAGTATTAGTAACTGACGGATTTCAAAAGAATTGCACAGAAGAGTATTTCCTAGAAAAAGCAGCACATCTGTTGTGAAGTAGGTAGAGACAGAAGTTGTCAGTTTGTTCTTTGAGCAAACCCAGGTCTCAGTCAATCCCAAGATGAGCCAAGTATGGCTATTGGGTAGAAGTCAGTTTGGGGACTTTGGAACAATCTGACAGCTGTTATATATTGGCAAATTGAGTAAAACAAGGTCCTGCTTTGAGTTGTAAGTGAGCTATTTCAGGTCAAAGAAGAATAGAAGATATTGGAATTGTGGCATGAGACTTCAACATCAACCTTCAAGTCAACAAGGCTTCCATCATAATCAGAGAATAGCAACAGCTCCAAGTTTTCCAGTTTACCTGGAGAATGATTATAATGCAGCATTAGTAACGTTGTGACATTAAGAGTTATTGCACAGAAGTATATTTTCATGAAGTAATGAAGATGGAAGTTGGCTGAGAGCAGGGTGTGTTGTGGTGTCCTCTGGTTGACTTCAGGTCTCAGTAAAGCCCAAGACGAGCTGAGTGTGGCTGCTGCTGGAATTAAGTCTGCTTTGGGACCCTAAAACCACAAAAAAAAATAAAATAAATTGAGATGCAAGAGGACAAAGTTAGTAGAACATTAAGAGAAGGGACAGGCCTAAGACAGGCATAAGACAGGCCAAGGAACTCACATCAGGGTTTCTGCTTCATTCAAGTGCATTCTGGGATGTTGTTGTTACAGAGGACTAGAGTTGAGAAACACCGCTACAAAAGACAAGCACTTAACCAGCAAATTACAAAGGATATATCTATATATGGGCTGCAATACATAAACTAACAAACTGACATTAACAGTCATCAGTGCACCCATGATCACAATCCCCAAAGCGCTTTAGTGTGCACATTGAAAAGTCTGGGCCACCCCATCTATCTGATATTCACGTTCAAGTGAGTCAGATGCCTTTCATATCCCTAAATAACTCTTGCAACACCATAAGATAATATGCAGCACTTTCCCAATCAAGGTTGTCATGATCTCACTGGAACACATTCAATCTCATTCGATCAATTTGAATAAGCAAACTGATTGTTAAAGCTCTTTAAAGACATATTGGGTATTTGGAACACATGGGTTTAAAACGGTACATGACACATTGTAAAGGGATGGGAAGTTGGATGAGAAAATCACAAATGTCACAAGCGACAGACCTTGTTACTGTTACAGTAGCTGGTATATAAAGCACACGACGAGGAGATAGAATTAGAATTAGAATTAGTCTTTACTTGGAGAAAAGCAGAAATCCACAGGAACATATACCAACATAATACAAACAATCCCGGACAACACAAGACTGGAAACACAGGGCTTATATACAAGGGATAACAAGGAGGGTGATTAGAAACAGCTGGGTGTGATGATGATGGTGATCAGTTGCCATGGTGACTAACTGGTGGTGGGAAATAGAACAACAAGTCCAACAATGAGTCCAAAACAGAGTGCACATGTAACAGTTACTTGCCAGAACTTCTAGAGATCACAGACCCCATTAGATCTCAGACCTATGTAGAGAAAACTGAAGTTGCATGATAAATGTTAAACCATTTTTGTAAACCATACATTTTCCAAACTCTGTGTGAAAGCAGCAAGAGAAAAAAGATAAACTCTTAAAGAATGGTGAAACACTGGCATAGGCCAGCTGCTAATAGACAGCAAAACAATCTCAATTAATGCTACTAGAGCTGATCAAAAGAAGTCAACATCAATAAACACATACAGAAACTGCTTATACATCGATAGGTTGCACATTAAATCTCAAACTTAATCAACTTAATATAAGTGTTAATAAGAAGAGTTCACAAAGGGATTTTAACATATACTATAATTCTTACATTTCTATCACTGTGCAAGTTCAGTTTGGCTGTGCCCATGAGTTTAAATGCCCCCTTTCACAGATATGCAAGAAAGCAGAAATTAAATTCTACAAATAAACAAACATCAATATTACAAGCTTTTTGAAAATTCCATAATTTAAAGAAAAAAATATGTAAAACATAAAAAATATATATAAGAAAAAGCTTCAACATTATAAAGCCTTTCAATTAAAAAAAGATTCAACCCCCAGTTTGGTTTCTCCCACCTCCCATGATGCACCACAGCAAAGACATAAAAGACCATTTCAGAAGACTCCCTGGTTTTCCAACTGGTTTCAGCAAGCTGTCAGATGGGTTTACAACGTACCTGAAATTTTAAAAGAGGTAGTGATGGGAGAAAGAAAGGTTTTCAAAGCTTCGAATCAATTGAACCGATTGCTTCGCAAATTGATTCATTCACATTTCAAAAATGTGAATCAAAATTATTTACTGTTTTGAGGCATTTGAAACACCACCTGCTGGCGACACCTGCTGGTCAAAATAGTGTATAAAGCAATAAGATCTAGGCCCAAACACAATGACACCTTTTACAAAACAATTGCAAATATCTTCACAACAGTGTAATGTTTTTAGTATTTACAAATCCTTAAAAAATTAAATATTAGTACTTGTATTCTGTGTTTTAGTTTGGGTCTTTTGTTAATCAGACCTTTTACATGCAATTACTATCACTCTACCTTTTTAATTATACACACGTGTTTGTCATTAAAGCTGCATAAAAAACACTAGCAAAGTGAAGGTGTAATGCTATGATTCTGGAGAAACATGATGCTATTAAGGTTCAGGTATGGTTTGTAACTTGTAAGGAGAACCTATGGGAACTCTTTGACAAGATAAGGTGAACTTTGTTTATTTTAGGGTTAGGGTCAAGCCTTATGCCTGTGTGTGAAAATGAAGTTGTTTTACAAAAATAAAATTGTGACAAGAATAAAAATACCATGTCATTATGAATTTTATATAAGAACAGAAGTTCTAGTGTTTTATTACTTACTTTTTTTTTCTTGCACAGAACTTCTCCAGCTTTGGAAAAAAAAACTTTTAAATGGCACAGATGTAGCTGGTTTTGAGAGATATATTTAGCAAGGTGGAAGAGATGAGGAAAGTAAGTTTGATGTTTTCCCCCAAAACTCCAGTGGATCACTTCTCCTGTTAATGTAAGGTGTATTTAAGTATTGTTGTACTTCAACTGTTGACCCTATGGAACTTTTTGTGTCTCAATTATCTTGTTGTCCAAGAGTTCCCATAGGTTCTCCTCTCCATATCCCTGCCCTTGTGCTGAAGTGACTGCAGCTGAAGTTGATGGCTGGGGTTACTCGGGTGGTGGAAGCAGTTTTGATGTTTCACGTCAGCATCAGCATTGACCGCACTGCCAAAAGCAACAGTTTTAAATCTGGGATCCAAAAGGGTGGCCTTGGCCAACATCCTTCAGGATTCTACTGCTCCAAAGCATTGTTTAAGGTTGGTCAAGTTGTTTGTGAGGTCAATTGCTGTTGTTAACATCAGTTTGTGTGCCTTTTCACTGAATTTTTATGAAACCGCATTCGGACAATGTCTATGATTTTTGAAGACGTGACCACCTTCTCTGCAGAGAACTCAACTGCGGCATTATTGAAGGCTGAATGGGCTTGAAGACACTGAGATGCTTCAAACTGTCCACTGTTCAAGGGTGTTATGTTGGTGTTCAAAGATGTTAAAGCAGCACCAACTGATTGAAGCATAAAAAATGTGCTGTTCCACCTTGTTTCCACCTCCTCAATCAGCTTAATTTGGCCTGCCCATCTGCTGCTGAATTGCAGACAGTTTCTCAGTGGCATTGGTGCTACATCTAAAGAACATAACTTTTTTTTTTTTTGCACTGATCTCGAATGGCACTGAAATCTGCTGTCTGAGAGATCTTTTTTCACCAGGTGTGAGCAAAGCATGGAATGTCTGATCTGAAGAAGGTTTGCAGACATGTGTCATGTTTGAGGCATTGTCTGTGATGAGGCATGTGACTTTATCTCTTATTCCCCAGGACTCCGGCAAAACAGTCTTTGCTGCTTTAATATGCTCAGCTGTGTGGGTTTCAGGGTACTTCAAAACTCCCAGCACAACACTAGACAACTTGGCTTCATTGATGTAATGGCAAGTTACTGCAAGGTATGCATCCTTATTCATTTAGGTCCACATGTCGGATTCACAGTTTTGGCACTCTTCACCTCCTCCACCACCTTCTCTTTTGTCACTTTATACCTTGCAGCAACCATGTCCTTCAGCACATATGCTGGGTCAAGCTTCTTCACAAAAGCCCTGAAGCCCTCATCCTCCACCACTGAAAATGTCTGTGAATCCTTGATTATGAGGTCTACTAAACATCTAAAATTTAAGTGATTTCTTAAACTGTGTGAACGTCATTAATAAAATACTGTACATAGTTTTTAGGCTTTGCCGTAAAATTTACCCCCTCTTTGGTGTGAAAGATTTTATACATTCTTTGTTTAGGTACACCAGATGTTTTAACTCCACCTGATCTATGCCCATCAGCTACTTGCGGATGTTTGGAGTTAGGGTTGCCACCCGTCCCGTTAAATACGGAATCGTTCCTTATTTGCAGGCAAAATGACGCGTCCCGTATCAAATCAATACGGGACGCGATTTGTCCCGTATTTTACATAGATCCACATTATGCAGCATCCCATGCAAATCACCCCACCCGCATTGTGTGAAGACACGTCCTATTCTGCCCCTGATTGGGTAATACTCGCTGCCATCGTTGGTTTGAATTTTGAATGGTTTGTTTCAGGTTCACGGGCCGTGAATCACGGCCAGTCAGAGTCAGAGGAGGGCGGGACGCCGCCTCCCCGGTTCTTTAGGAAGAGACTGAGAATCCATTTGAAACGATGCCGGAGGCAGGTCCAGATAACCCCCGCGTCCAGCTCTTAATGTTTCAGAGCTGAAACAAAAGCGGATGCAAAAGTACAGACGAGAGTGGGAGGAATCAAATACTTGGCTGGAAAGTGTCAGCGGTAATGAGTATCAAGCCAATTGCACAAATTGTCGGCGAGTGTTCTCTGTGGCGCACGGTGGCCTGTCAGATGTGCGACAGCATGCCTCCCCATTCACACAATGCTAGAGCTCACCGAATCACAGTTCTTCATACCTCAATCATCTCCTGAGGCAGATAGTGTAATTTTTTTTTTTTTTTTTTTTTATCACTGTTTTTTGATTGATAACGTTAGGTTTCATATGCTGCCTATTAAGAAAATGTTAGTAATGTACATTAATCATTTTATGGTATGATTTGTTTATTAAGGTTAAGTTGTACAGTCAGACACATAAGCATTACTTTAATAAGAGATAAGAGAGATATATTTAATACATATTTAATCAAAATATAGTACCTATGTGAATAAAATAAACTTATGCTTAACCAATTTAAATAATTGCATCATTCAATACTATAGAATTAACAATAGACTAAATGTGCTATATAAAAACAGAATAAATAAATACAAATAGGCTATATTTACTTACCAATAATAAAAATGTTGTGTTTTACTTAAATAAGAAATGTTTGTAGATATTGTCATTTACAGTTATTTAGGTGTGGTTTCACTGTTTGGATGGTGTTACTGCAAACAATGACATATTAGCCAAAATCTTTGTTCACATCACTCGATAAAAAAAGCTTTTTTTTTTGTAGTCTCAGTCACACTTTGTTGGCCTATGTTTATTATTGTCATAGCTGTGTATTCAATATGACCACTTAAGTTGTGATAGTGAGAGACTGAGTGCATCTGTTCACACTGATTTCAATAGCAGATATGATACTTGTCTTTATCTTTCCCAGGGATCGTGGAAGCAGGCAGGCGTGGAGCAGACGAGACACGAAGACACTCACAGGAGACGAGGAGACACTAGGAGTCACATGGAATGCTGGATACAGGTAAGTGGAAGTTAGCAGAGTCCTTGAGGTGATCATAACAGGTAGGTATGCGTTAACGAGACCAGTCAGTGACTGAGTGCTCTGGAGTGTCTTTTATGCTGCTGTGGTGATGAGTGCTGATGCGTGTCAGGTGTGGCTATTAATACTCAGGAGAGGGAGTGCGTTGTGACTGGGTGAGTGTAGAGCCTGGCATGTCTGTGACACTCCGCCATATTTGTTTTTTTTTTAAATTGTTTTTCTCCTCCACATTGCAAGAGGTTAATAATCAATCTATATTGATATCACTGCCATTCAGCCGGTAACTGAACATTTATTGATATTCACACATTGGTACATTATCAGTTGTGCTACACCTCTTTCACTGCCAAATAACACTGACCATAACAAAATATATTTTTTTATTTAAGTTTAAATAATGCAGCATCCTTTCTTCAAGTGCTTGTAAGGAGAACTTATTTTGCAACCAATCATTCTAATAATTTAATGTTTTTAGTATTATGTGTATAATGAAGATTTAACATAATACACCCGTAACACATATTTCACTATATGTTTTCATCATTTGACAATTTGTAAGTCTCTTCTCAGTCTTTCATATTTCAGATGTGTGTCAGTGGAGTAATTCTACATTACTGAAAACATTCATCTTCCAAGACAGTGTCTCCTGAATGCCTTATCTTTTTACTGGGAGAAAATGCTGATGATCTCATGAAGGGGAATATTGTACATTTTAGCAGTGTTATATATGTCAGTATATCCTAGTGTGTGATCCACAACAGTGTATCAGTATAGTTGTGACTGGGTAGCACTGTGAACTGTTAATGTATTATGACATGATGTTTTATGATTTCCCATTTTTATGTTTTGATGGCATTAGACCCTGTAATTGTTAGATTTTGCTGTTTTTGGCCATGCAGTCGTTTGGGTGGCTTGCCAATGTATTAGACTTCTCTAATTGTCACAATGCACAGAGACGAGAAGGTAAGATTCAAGCGCAGCTTTTAATAGGACAATCCAAAATCGTATTCCAGAAACAGGCAAGGGTCAAACTCCACTGAACAGTCCACATTAAACAGAAAACCAGGAATACAAAGTGCACGTAACACAAATTAACAATCCACAAACAAAGGCAGAAACAAACTCAGTATAAATAGACAGACACTAATGACAAAACTCAAGACAGCTGGTGCAATGAAGGGATAATGAGTCCGGGAAGTGGGTTATGGGAAATGAAGTCCAAAAGTGTGGTGAGGAACAGTCCAGGTTGGAGTGCCCTCTGGTGGCTAAATAGGGCACTCCAACTGGTGATCATGACACTAATACATAAATAAGTAAGCTTGACCAGAGTTCTTGTGGGGAGAATAATTAATTGCAGGTAGTAGCGTAGCACAGTTCTTCAGCAGCGATGTTAGCGTTTCAGCCTTCAAGAATCTTAATCAAAAGTTCCATCTGTGGGACAGAACTTTATACATGAAGTCAAAAGGGCTACAAACAATACAAAACTGTAAGGACCTCCCACAGGAGATCAATCTACCCTGCAATCTACTCTGAGCAATGCTGTTTTCTTTGTCATTCACACCCATCAGTTTCTGTGGGCCATACGTCTGTATGGACTATTTGGTTCACACCTTAATAGTCCTGAATTCTGCGATCTCAGAATTCAGGCCAGTTGATAATACCCAGAATATCAAAATCAACCGAAGGCGGCAGATCCTTTTCCTATTTAGCACCTAAACTCTGGAACAATCTTCCTAGCATNCTGAGCAATGCTGTTTTCTTTGTCATTCACACCCATCAGTTTCTGTGGGCCATACGTCTGTATGGACTATTTGGTTCACACCTTTACAGACACAGATAGAGTTGATTGCATCTGAGGCACAGTCAAAATGTAAATGCATCTGATTAAATATTGCAATATCCGTACGAATGTAAGGGCAGAGAACAGAACACCTGGATGGCAATTAAAAACACAATACTTTATTAAACATTAAAAGTCAGCACACGTAATAAAAACGTTACCCCCCTTTACTTGATGGACCAGGAGAGGATCACACGACGATGAATTCAGCTCAGTAGGAAAGATACACCGTAGACTCTGTTGTCACTTATCACTCAGTACATGAATGTCAGTCCATCAGGTTCAGCGTCTTTCAGTTCAGTTCCTGGGGCAGAATTATTTAAGGCTTCAGTCAGGAGCTCTCCTAATCAGAAGTTCCACCCTGACTGACTAACACATTTACCCCCCACTAACTTACTATCTTTACCGCCGGAGACACTATTTGTCCCGAGCGGCCGTTTAACATTTCCCACATAAGAGCTCCAAACTCCAAAACTTCCCCAGCATCCTCTCTCGAGCAGTCCTCGAGATAATTATTTAAAGAATCTTTTAACACGCACCACCTGCACCCATTCATGTCATTAAGGAACACCCACTTACGCAAACTAAAGGGCGTGTACATCAACCATTCAAATTATCCACTTCCATTCATCACAATATAATGAAAAAACACCCTACACCCTAACCCTAACCCACCCTGTAAATTATTGTTTATGTACACTATGATTTGCAGCAGAAGAGCTGAAAGTGTCCTGGAGCAGCTCATCATGGCAGTGTTTGTTATTCAGGAGGATGGGAAAGAACATCAGAAACCGCCTGCGGACATTGGCACTGTTATTGAAGCAGTGAAGGTTCTGAGTGAACTGACCTCAGTTGCCTCTGTTTGTGTCCTGCTTCTTAGTTTGATATACTCAACCTGGCTTATCCAAACCATCTCGTCATGAAGAATGAAGACAGGCAATCTAATATCTCTCTAATATATCTCTGTGCATGAGTGTGTTTAAGTCTGGATGGTTGTGTTAAGTTTTAAGTTCACACTCACATGAATTAGGACAGATACTGGATCAGCATTTTGTAACAGCCTTATGTTTGTCATCCGTCCCGTACAGAATCACCTCGTATTGAAGCAAACAGTATTGTGCTCCATATATATATTTGTTTTTACATTATCAACATTATCAACATTATGTTTGTCTTGCTGTGTGTTTGCATGTCTGTCGAACCTGCTTTTTTGTTAGTTTAAAGCCACAATATGTAAGATTTTTGGATTAAAATATCCAAAAAGAACTAAGAACTAGAACAGTATTATATATTTTGTTGACTTGTGTACCTACATTATCCTAGATGTTTCCAAGAATATTTAAATCCAGAGAAATAAGCCATTTTAACCAGGACACGGACTGTGTCCATGCGTCGCCAATCACATCTGTGAACACTCATCACCACCGGAAAAACACCACCTTTTAGCACCTTTTCTTACAGTTTTTTCTGAATTACTAAATCACTAAATCCCATTCTCTGAACTAAATTCTCAATGGCCTAAACCAATTTGTCGAATAAATCACTCTTTCTGTAAAACATTGAACAAGTTCAGGAAATTAAGACACCATTTGCAAAACTCATGCACTCTTTTTGCAAAACTATAAACACATTCTCACTCACTAAAACACATTTTGCACTGAGATGTACTTATGTTTCAAAACACTAAACACAGGCAGGCAATCCAGGCAGCGGGGGTAAAATCCTCTTGCATGCCTGATCCACCCCTGGCACACATCAACTGAAATGTCTAGTCAGGCTTCTTCCATTCCATCGTCTCTGTGTCCTACAAAAATACAAGTACTAATTACTGTAACTGTAACATCCTTTTTGAAAAATGGAAGCAGATAGAAACTCTATCTGTATGTAAGGCAATTTGATGCACGTGTTGTAACAGAGTACAGCACTCAGAAGTTACAGTAGAGTACACTGAGGTACACCTACCTGTTTCCCTCCCTGAAGGTTCTTATGATCGAGGCGATGGTGAAGGATCTTAAGTTTGGCTGAACTCATCGCCCAGCCTCCCTCATACCATGACATACCATGGACAAGGACATGGTCAACTAGTGGCACGAATTTCATCTGAGACTCCTTGTCTCCTTGCACCTCATCCTCATCCTCATCCTCCTCCTCTTCCTCCTCCTTCACCTTTTCCTCCACTCCTTACTGCTTTTGCTCATCCTCTTCCTCCTCTCTTGTGTCCTCGACCTTTTCAATCATGTCTCTCCATTGTTCCAAAACTGAATTAACTGACTAGGGCTCTTTTATCTCTCCATTGAAGGTTCTGATTGGTGTGTGATAAATTTTTACTCTTAGTGTTTCCACGTGGGTAAATGTGTGCTAACTGAGCTCAAGCTATGCTGACTTGAGTGAACAATATTGAATGCTAGTGCTCTCTAAATGACAACATGGTGTAGGCAATGAGAAATGAAGGGATTTGTGTCTAGAGTTTTGCAGTGGCAGTTCAACAAATCTGATTCATGTGTCAAAACAGGGGAATAGTGTTTATAGTTTAGGGAAATGGGTGTGCTTTTTAATAAATGGCGTTATGGTTTTGAAATTTTAGTTCAAAAGCCTGGTTATAGTGTTTAAGTAATCGAGAAAAACTGTAAAATAAATTATGAATTTTTTATTTTAATTTGATCGAGAAAATTAAATCGAGAAAATAATTTGGTTTGCCTGACAATTATGAGTGAAAATGGTGAAATCAACTATGTTACCTGTAAACTAAGTTACCCTGTAGAGCCAACTCTTGTAGACAATACATTTATCATAATTTAACCCTATATGTGTCAGAGGAGTGTGTGCGTGTGTGACAGAGAGAGAGAGAGAGAGAGAGAGAACATGAGCATGTGCACATCTCCATGAGTGTATTTAAAGATGAGGGATTAAGGGATATTTCACACATTTTCCTAAATTAACTATATATTGTTTATTTGCAAGTTGAAACATACAGGATCCTCACATGTAAATGATCTGTGTGTTATTGTAACAATGTGTCCAGTCAACTGTTACTTGTCAACTCTGTTTTGACTGATTTGTTACATTTTAAATAGCTAGACTGCTGCTGATAGTATTTCAATGTATAGTTTACATTCACATGGACTGGAGTTTTGTTTGCATGACATTCTATCAAAATTATATTTAAGGTAGATTTATGATAAAAAAAAAAGTTGTTATCCTTAGTGACCGTGCTGATGATTTTACATAAATATCTGCAAAAATAACATTCTTAGAAGTCTTTTAAAATAATGACTGTACATATGGCAGAATAGACCAAAGAAGCACTGAATATTGAGTCACTTAAAGTGTAGCACTTGATCAGTGTTTGTAATACAGTTTGTCTGTAATAGTTGACAAACTCACCAGGAAAACATCTTTTTATTTGTAAAATCTAAATGTTAAATGAGTAAGCTTTGCACCTAGCAAATGGTTGTTCTGTTGAGAAAGAATATTGTTTTTACACTTTTTTGCTGATGTGAAACGTAATATAAATTAAAGCATGATTCTCCTGTTCTTTGTGTAAAAAAGACTTACTAAAGATTAATAACGTAACAATAACCTTCATTCTTTTTACTCTGAAGAAAATAAACTCTAATTGTCACAGTCAAAAGGTGGAATAGCTGAAGTCTGAAAAGAAAGAAAGAAGAAAGTTAGGAGAGATTGTGTGAAAACCTTCTTCAATGTTATTTATTTATATTTGATTTTTTTCTTGTATTGTTTTCCATATATATATATATATATATATTCACTCCCTCAATATACATACAGTACATAAATACAAATTTATACATACCCATTTTTGAAAGTTGATTCAAGTTTATATTAAAGATTAATACATTTCAAAGTTCAAACCTGATTGTTATCCCCACTACAGAGGTGAGGAGTAACGAACTACATTTACTCCGCTAAATTTACTTGAGTAATGTTTTGAAAAATGTGTACTTTTAAGAGTAGATTTAAATGTCAGAAATGTCCATATAAAGTCAGAATTGCGAGAAACAGTCAGAATTGCGAGTTTATACAAAAAGGTGGACCGGCAGAAAAAGTTTGGGAACCACTGTGTTATTCAATATCATAACCGGAACCATCAATTGTTGTTTGCTCGACATCGGGAGGAATTAGCGGTTGCGCTCTACACATACATGGAAACGGATACGGAAACGAGGTAAGCGTGAATTATGTTTGTGTTCGTTTTAATTCATGTTTTTACTCCTGTGCTTTGAACAGTTTTAAAGCAATTGATGTATGCGTGTCAGCTTTGGTCTCTTTTATCAACTGAACTACAAAAGAGCATTTAACCGACCGCGAGTCTTTAGTTTGGTATCGAGTCCACATTGAGACATTAATAAACATTTATATAAAACATAGTTTTACAGTCTATGGTCGTGATCAATGAACGATTCTGCTAATAAAGTAAAGTGACACGTTCGTGTATTAGTTGATTTCTGCCACATTTGCTGAAGAAACTCGCTGATTGTGTTGCTGTTCTTCAGCTCATTTGCAGAATGTCATCGTTGATTTCACATGGATTTCAGAGCAGTAAACAGGACTTCAACTTTGGGCCGTGGACAGTCACAGCTGTGAAGACTCACATCATGAAGTCTAAAGATATTGAGAGGTGAGTGCATGCATGTTTTGATGTTGAAGAACTTATATTTCCTATGATAATATGAGCAGTTGAGTCTGATTCTGTCACAGGTTGGCAGAGACGATGCATATGCCGGCTCTGCCAGAGATGCTGTTTGGTGATAATGTGTTGCGCATTCAGCACACTGATGGTTTTGGGATTGAATTCAATGCGATCGACGCTCTCAAACGTGTCAACAACATGCAAGACTCGGTGAAAGTGGCTTGTGCCCAAGAGTGGCAGGAAAGCAGGTAGAGCTTTGTGTTATTCATTATAGTCTGATTAGATGCTTTCATTCAGGAGGAATCTCTGCTGTATCCGTACAGGGCCGACTCGGAGCATTCGAAAGACGTGGTGAAACGCTACGATTGGACTTACACAACCGATTACAGAGGGACTTTGCTTGGAGAGCACATGCAGATCAAGGTATTCTGTGCTTTAACAGTTAAACTAGCTGAATGTGGAGTGTCTCTTACTCACAAAGAGCTTGTGAACAGGTGACGCCGACCACAGAACGGATAGACATGGAGAAGCTGAAAGCGCGAGAGCAAATCAAGTTTTTCGAGGACGTGCTGCTGTTCGAGGACGAGCTGCATGATCACGGCGTGTCTATGATCAATGTGAAAATTGTGAGTTTCATCGGCTTCTTCTACAAATTTGCAGCATTAATGGTTGCCACATGAAAGATGATGTGTGGTTTCAGAGAGTGATGCCCACCAGTTTCTTTCTTCTGCTGCGGTTCTTCTTGCGAGTGGACGGAGTCATGATCAGGATAAACGACACGCGTCTTTATCACGAGGTAAGTCAAGAACAGATTTCCAAGTGTTGAATGCTTTATTATTCAAATATGATTTTAGTGTTTCTTAAACTTCATTGTTGTGCAGGCTGGAAAAAACCACATGCTTCGAGAATTCAGCACACGTGACAGTAAAATATCAGATCTCCAGGTAAGTGCTGCTTTAACAGTTTATTAAAGAGATAGTTCACCCAAAAATCAACTTTTCCTGGTTAATTACTCGCCCCAGGCCATCCAAGACTTTCTATACTCAGCCAGAGAGAAATTAAGGTTTTGGAGGAAAACATTCCAGGATTTTTCTCCATCTAATCAGTGTAGTCCATTGTTAATGGTCTTAAATTAATATTTAGGCAGCATCAAATTGATCCACACTATGCTACTGGTACCAGTCGGCACTTAAAAAAAATTAATGGTCCCTGCATTTCTGCAGAAGCGGGTATATGTGGCACCCGCTGATAGACGCTGCTTTCAAACAGTATTCTGATTCCAGTTCTGGAATTGGGATATTTAAGGTCAGGAGTTGGATACTTGTTATAAAATTAAAATTTCGATTCTACTTATCGATTTCTGTGTGCACATTTTCAGATAGACCAGATATTTTTTTATTTTATTTTTTTATACGTCACCTGCCAGGACCTTCCTTATAATCTACATAGCAGGAAGCGCTCCAAAGTCTGGCTACACTTTGTGAAGTTAGAAGCTGAAAAGCTAAGTGTAATATTTGTGATAAGCTAGCTAATATATGATACAAAAGATGTTCACCGCCAACATTACAAAGCACCTTATTTTAACAGTTTTGCAATACAGCTGCAGAATTAATCGTTAAAAGATAGCAATCTCGACTCAAACACCCACACGATCTTATTCCTAAAAGACAGTCTATTAACCCTTTGACAAGTTCGATCACAGCGAACGTTCAGATCTGCGTTGGCGCTGCTGATCCAGAGCTGTTGTCATGTAGTTTTGAAACCGCTTCAGTCTTTTCAACCACACAGTATCATTATTTCTGTCTTACAATAATTCATATTATCACTGAAGTACTGGGATAAAAGTTTATAGTTCGGAAATAAACGCTAATGAGTACTGAATAATCAATCAATGGTAGTGATCAAAATATGGTAAATCACATTTTCAAAGTAATTGACGCTTCAAATAAAGATTCTATTGATTACATCATTATGCCAGTAGGTGGCGACAAGTGACTTAAAAAATATATTTGTCATTGAATCATTCATTCGAGATATGTTCAAAAATGCTGATTCATCCGGTAATGAAACAAGAAGTCTTTGAGTCATTGAATCATTCATTCAACGATTAAAAAAAAGAAAAGAAAAAAGTTTGAATGAATTTTTTTTTAAATAGACTGAAGCAATTAACATTTTTTCCTAACCTACAGTAAATTACATATTATTTTGTTTAGTTGTCTAATGTTTTTTCTTTAGAATTGTGGGAGAACCGTGATCTCTCTGCAGCTCTATTTTGCACACATAAAGCTCAAACTAGTCATTTTTTTTTTGTAGTCTGCTGGTTTTTGTTCATGGAATTCAGCTGTAATTCGTGGTATTCTGACACAGAATAAATGTTTGATATCTAAATGTTTTTCAATTTTACCACATTGGAATTGAAAACTGGAAACTAAATAAGAATCAGAATCAATAAGTGGAATCAGAATCTATAAAATTCTAACAATACACAACCATAGTTGCACCACTAGCGCTATCTCAGCATCAAAGGTTTCTATTTAAAGCGTGTTTTAAAAAGCGTTGAGCATTGTAGCCAATCACTATCATATCTGTTGAGCGCATGATCACAATGGCCAATCAAAGGTGCTAATCAGTAAATCAGAATCCGCTTTTGTTTTGCTCAACACAAGTTATTATATCTAACAAAGGGTAAACACGATGTAAATAAGAGATTCATTGTACAATTTTATAACGGGAGTTATAAATGCTTTAGCCTCAGTGATTATAAAGGGAGGCTCTTCTCTTGCTTTCTGTTTATTACCCATTCACAGTCTGAATACAAGTTTAGTTTTTCATGCTCAGTACTCTGCAACATTTCTGCACTGACAACCATATTTAAATACACGATTGAATCGTAAACTGTTATGATTGACAGTGATAACCAATGGACCAGACAAAATTGGACTTTATTTTTTTAAAATACTTATTTCAACAGGTTTTGCTATGGGTACCAAAATTGGCACAGATACTGACTACTGAATTTTGGCACCGTGACAACCCTAATCCACATGAGCCCAGCCGTCTTCCCTAGAGAAACGACCAGTCATTTCCAGTAAAAAATAAAAGTTGATATACTGTACTTTTTAACTACAAATGTTCATCTTGATCCAGTCAGTGTTTTCCTCCAAAACCTTAATTTCTGTCTGGCTGATGAAAGAAAGTCGTACACATCTTGGATGGCCTGGGGTGATTAAATAATCAGGAAAAGTTCATTTTTGGGTGAGCTATTCATTTAAACTAGGGGTGTCTGAACGCGGTCCTGGAGGGACACTGTCTTGCAGAATTTATCTCCAACTTGCCTCAACACACCTGCCTGGAAGTTCATAGTATGCCAAGTAAGACCGTGGTCAGCTGGTTCAGGTGTGTTTAACTGGAGTTGGAGCTGAACTCTGCAGGACAGTGGCCCTCCAGGAGCAGGTCTGGACAATCCTGATTTAAGCAGTGAAGTGAAGGCCTTGACGTGTATTAAAACTGATTAAACTGCCAATTTGTGTGTGATTTGGAGAGGCGGTGCCTCATCATTCTGGATCTGTGCTTCATGTACTTCATGTGCACTGAAGTGTTTGTATCTCTGTCCTTGACTTTGCAGCATGTTCCTCCAGCGATTTACACAGACCCCAATGAGATCGCACAGCATTTACCACTGAAACTCACCGAGTGTGAGAAACTAGAGTTTCCAGACAGAGCGACGCAAGCGGAATCCTCACCATCTCCACAGTGACGGGAGAAAAATCAGAGCAAAGCGCTCGCTAAAGACTCGTTAACCCGGAGCTGACGGACGTCGATTATGATCACATCTGATACTGTTGTGTAAAGTCTTATTGTGTAACTTTCATCAAGGTGCAGAATGTCTGCTTTGTAATGTCATGTTTGTTTGATCTGGCTGTCATTGGAGAAGATTTTATTAAAATACTTTAAATGATTTCACTGGATTGGGAAAATATGTCCAGATATATAAGAATGAACTTATACTGAAACGAAAAATAATGACTGGAAGCTTGTATTAATAATGAGAAACTCTTAATGCTGGTCTGAAACCTGTTGGAAATTGACTGATATCAGTAATGCTGCTTTCACGTGTTATAAGATTTCCTACTTCCCGCTTCTGAAGTGATTACGAGCTAATCGTGATTAAGTGCTTTGTTGTCTGAAAGAATAGGAATCATCGAGGACAACAGGTTTATTCTTCCCTATTTCTTGGGGAAATCTTATTAACGCCAAACTGTATTGATGAAATTTAATTTTGAATAAAATATAGCATCCCATTCACTGACAACCATATAAACATTCTCCACACGATCTAGATAGATTGTATTTGAAATTCCATAGTTGGCATCAGTCTATTTTTGCTATCAAAATTATCTCAGGGTTTCCCAGTAGTAAATATGACTTGAGAGGGTGTTCATTTCCAATTTCTGACTAGGAATATCAGAGTTTTCAAATTTTTTTAAAAAGTTGAGTAATTTGACCAAAATTGTGGAGAATGTTTATGGTTGTCAGTGAACCAGAGTGAACCATTTTATTAAAAATTAAGTTTCTTCAATGCAGTTCAGCTTTACAGTTTCTAAAAATTGCTTTGACACTAAAAATGGTACTTGAGGCCACTCAGTGAAACCATTCTCTCATATAACGAATCTTCAGACCAAATCTGCAAAAACTACAAGCACATTATCTGCTTTACACTCAGTTTGCAATTGTAAAATAAACTTTTTACAAAATGTTAAGAACAGTTGTCTACATAAGACATTCAAAACTAACAGCTCTAATGTTTCATTTGGAAAACACTTCCATTCTAAAGTCAGTGATCATGTGTGAAAACACAATTTGTTCACTCAGAAATCAAAACTCATTGTTTTGAGAAATAATTTTTACCCCCTTGCATTTCAGTTTACTTTGTAAATATATACTGAATATGCATACAAGTCGTCACCTTTATATCTATAACACTTTATACAATACAGATTGTTTCAAAGCAGCTTCACAATAGCAACAAATTCAAATTCTGCTGTAAAGCAGCTCTAAAAAGCCAATGTCAAGTTCAACGTTCATTCATTTCAGTTAAATAACTGTAAAGTTCATCAAATGTGCAAGAACTGTGTATACATACTGTACATACAGTGTATTTGTGCACATGTATGTGTGACAAACTCCTGTACACAAGCAAAAGACTCAAGACTGTAGTGTTTTACATTTGTCAGATCCATGTGTAGTTTGACAGGTCCATGGCTAATCATTTGATGGTTTGTGTGTAGAGAACACCATTTTTAGAAGAAATAAATTAGTTTTGAAATAGAATAAAAATAATTTTGTGTTAGCTTTTGCATGAGATGTGTGTGTGTGTGTGTGTTTTGTTTCGAGAAAAGGAGCCATAGTTTGAGACTGTGTAAGCAATATAAAAATATATATATAAAGTGTATTATTTACTTTACCTGAATAAACCTTAGTTCTTTTAGACAACGCCGCACTTGAACGCGATGAGCTCGTAATCACGACTTCTGAAGTGGGAAGTAGGAAATTTCCTACATCATGTGAAGGCAGCGTAATAAAATCGGCATAAGTCCACATATTTTACTATGATTATAAATATTATGGTTGCGACGATTATGAGCTTATGCTTTATTTTTAATGAAATATAGCGTCCCAGTTATTAACAACTATATAAACACTTATTGACGATTCTGGAATTTCTGTCAAATACATGCTATTTTCACTGTGTTAAACATACAATATGCTTTATATGTACAGTTTGAATAGGCATTACTTTAACATCAAGACGAGGCGATGTAGCTGTTGGGAAAAAGCTTATAAAGAATATCTTTTTAAAGTTTATGGCACACCTAACTCGGAAAATAGACTGTATTTGACCGAAGCTGACCATCTAGTGTGGAAAATGTTTATATTGCGGTTATTGAACATTTTATTAAAAATTAAATATTTTCAATAGATTTTGGCTTTAATAAGATTTCCCCAAGAACTTGCGTTAGACCAGAATAAACCTGGTGTTCTCCATGATTCTTGTTTTTCAGACAACAAAGCACTTGAACTCGTAATCACGACTTCAGAAGTGGGAAGTAGGAAATTTCAGAGAGCACGTGAAGGCAGCGAAATAAAATCGGCATACGCCACATATGTTGCGATTATGAGCTTGAGCCAAAAATCTAGGAACGGCGTTTAGAAGTTTCCACCCGGTGCGTTTCAAATGTGACACAGGAGTCTGTGCACGTGGGCCTGTCAGTAAGTACCATATTTGTCTGTATTTCGACTGATAAACGACCGAGTTATTTTCTGGCATATGAATTATGACGGCCCCGTCTGTCTTGTCGGATAATAAATACGCTTAAATATCTTATTCAACTTTTATTTGTTAAGAAATTCTTTCGAGCAGAGTGGGAATATTAAAAATGTCTGATTGTCTTTATTAGGTTTTGAAATTGAAACCATAAATTAAAAGAAGAAAACTAAACAACACATTCATTTTAAGTTTGTCACTATTATTGCATTAGTTATTTGCAGTTTCCTCTTAAAATGGGCAGTTTTGTCTTGAGATTATAGCGAAAATAAAATGTCAAATCATCAGTTGCATTTTGTATTTTAATTTGACGATGCATTTTTAAATTACAATAAAAATCTAATAGGTAAAATGTATTTTTAGTTTTCGCACACATTTATTCTCCCTAGTTCTTTCACGTGTTGACACTTTTCCATAATTGATCAGTCAAGTTTTATTTAGTCAGTTTATTTCGTGTCTGCAGCTCAAACCGCGAAGATTCTCGAGGAATCAATGGATAAAAGCATCCGCTAAATGCATTCATCTAAACTAAATTATTTTAAGCTTTATCTGTGTTCATTATGAACATTAATTCTCACTCTAGTTTCTCCACAGTGGCAAGAATAAAGAGACATATATGCTGCCCTCACGTGCTATTGGAATTATTGTAAATACGAGTTTCCTAGTCGGAAATTCCAGGTTGGCATTGCGTGTGCCATAAACTTTAAAAAGGCAGGAGAGACTGATATTCTTTATTAGTTTTTCCAAAACAGCTACACTGCCTTGTCTTGATGTTAATGTACTGCATATTTAAATTTTACATAAAGCATATTGTATGTTTTACAAAGTGAAAATAACATCTATTTGACAGAAATTCCAGAATCGTCAGCAAGCTGTCTAGATAACGCAGTGAAGGTTATGAAGAGATGCCAAAGAAAGGCAGAAGAGTGAAGAAGTGTGATGATGAGGAGGAGGAGGAGGATGTACCTGTCAAGCAGATGAAGATCGTGAACGGCTCCGCCGCTCCGCTGTGCTTCGACTCGCCGTGTGATTTCTTCCAGAGTCTGATCAGTCCGGTCGGGCTGGACGAGTTCTTCCAGCAGTACTGGGAGCAGAAGCCTCTGGTCCTGCACCGGTCCGACGCGGCTCTGGCCTCTTATTACCGCTCCCTGTTTCAGCTGTCGGACGTGAAGCAGCTCTGCGCTCGCGGCCTGCAATACGCCACGGACCTCAACGTCTGCCGCTGCATCGACGGCAAGAAAAAAGTGCTGAATAAAGCAGGAAAAGTTAAGTTCAGTCAGCTGAAGAAGGACTTTGAGGAGAAGAAAGCCACCATACAGTTGCACCAGCCGCAGAGGTTTAAGGTCAGAGCTACAGAGAGCAATACAACAATCTGCATTGTTTAAACCTGCAGCGTTTGTCTGAGGTCATGTGTGTTCGCAGGATGAGCTGTGGCGCATTCAGGAGCGGCTGGAGTGTTTCTTTGGGTCGCTGGTCGGTTCTAACGTCTACATCACGCCTCGCGGCTCTCAGGGTCTCCCGCCGCACTACGACGACGTCGAGGTCTGTGATCCGTCATGTCTGCTGCGGTCATCTGTACTGTAGTCAAGTGTAGCATCTATCGTCACGGTTGACCTTCATATATTGTTTGCTCATGTGTGCATTACGAATAATTGATGCCGCTCGTTCTGCTGGTTCCTGATAGTGTTTGTGTTTGTCTGTTCAGGTGCTGATCCTTCAGCTGGAGGGACAGAAACACTGGAGGCTCTACCAGCCCACCGTCCCTCTGGCCCGCGAGTACAGCCTGGAGCCCGAGGACCGCATCGGCCCCCCGACACACGACTTCATCCTGCAGGTTTGTGACATCACTGGGTTAAAGGTCACATTGTAGGGGATCCTCAATCAGCAGGGGCGGTGAGACAGACCAGAGTCACAAAATCAGACTCACGTGTTTGAATACATGAATTTTCTGCCCGTGTGTCCGTGTTTCTTCTAGGCTGGTGACTTACTGTATTTCCCCAGAGGAACGATCCACCAGGCGGACACTCCTTCAGACGTGGATCGATCCACACACCTCACGCTCAGCACCTACCAAAACATGTGCGTCTCCACGTTCTGATAACGTGTGCTTCTGTTCACAAACATACAGACTCTTCCCAGCTTTGAAAGAGCTCGATTAACCTTTAACATTGTTTTATATTCTCTGCTTTAACATTAACAGTTCACATTACAAAAAAACAACCATGAGAGCACAATGATTTAAATCAGTTTTGTATCAGTATTGTAACTATTTTTTTAAAGAGTTTAACAGAAGTAGTGTGTGAAAGAACTTATTGGATGTGCTTCCCTGAAGCTCAAACAGCAGATCGTGACGGCAAGATCATGAGTTCGATTCCCAGTACACCATCAACGCATTGCAAAGGTCTTCAGATAAAAGCATCTGCCAAATGCAGAAATGGAAACACCCTCAGAGAGTAATTGAGAACATGACATAAATTATATTTTTTTGGGTTGTGTGCAGCTGTCTTTAACCAAGAAATATGCATCAAATTGACCCACAAACATTATTATCATGATACATTTTGTATGAATATTAACTAGCTTCATGTTCATGACTCTTAATGAGAAAAGTCACAAAATGTCAAGGAAAAAAACAACAGTTGAATCAGTATTTCTGACCACTCAGTTGACATGGGTCAAATTGACAGACAATAATGTAAGCAGTGCGGTTCAGGGAATGTGTGTGTGTGTGTGTGTTTCAGGTCGTGGGGCGACTTCATGCTGGACGTGATTCCCAGCTGCGTGTTTGACTGCATGAGGCGTGAGCACGGGATGCGCAGCGGTCTGCCTCGTAACCTCCTCACGGTGAGCTCAGCGGCACTGCCTCATTTTGCACAGTAGCATTCATTGTGGCTTTAACAGTGTGTTTGTTCTCTCGCTCCGTGTGTGTCAGTCTCCAAGCATCGGTCCTGATGTTAATAAGCAGCTGTGTGCATTTCTGCGGCGTCTGGCTGATGATTTAGAGCGGGAGAATCATGAGTTGCGCTCCACTGCTATGAAAAGAGACTTCATCTCGAACCGACTGCCACCGTACCTGCTGGACCAGGCCGACGTCGATCCCGGTGAGTCTCGTGGGCTTGTTGTCGGCGTGTTTGTCGATGTATCGCTGATGTCTGTGCCGAATGGGTTTCTCTTCCAGTTGGGAAACCACCATCGCTAGAGGACACAGTATGTATCCGGTTTAAAGAGCATCTTCTTCTAACTGTGGAGCCCAGTCAAGAGAACACTGTAAGAGTCACACACGTCATATATATTCACACACACACACAAATATATAGCAAGTCCTTACTGTGTCCGTCTCTCTCCAATCAGGACGAGGCCACAGAGCTGGTTGTGTTTGTGTTACATTCTTTAAAGAACAAGAGAGAAACGCACATGATGGGAGCATCTGATGATGATGATGATGATGAAGAAGAAGAGGTCATCTCACAGGTCTGTCAGCCCACGTCGCATCTTGCAGACTAAAGATGTTCATTTGTGTTGATGTGTCCATTCTCACACTGAGGTTCTTGGGTTTCAGGGTCTGCGGTTCCCTCTGACACATCTGTCTGGACTGAAGCAGCTGCTGCACTCCGAAAGCGTCCCGGCTGCACAGCTGCAGCTCACGCAGGATGAAGATAAACTGGGGCTGATGCTGGGACTCTGGAGCGAAGGACTGCTGCGCGTCTGCCAAGCATCGTAATGAACCGTTGCTTTATGTCGCATATATCTGTAAAACAACTGACACACTATCAGCTGATCCTCTGCATGTGTGTTTGTGAACAACCTACAGCCTGACAGCATCTGTGTTCATCAGAAATGGTTACACACATCTCAGAACTGGCAGTTATGTAAGCTATGGATTGTAGCTTTATGCTGAATAAAATGTCATGAAGAGTCATTTTCCAAGTCCTGTGTGAAATTGTGTAACAAATAGCAGCTTAGACTGTTCAGCCAAACATCTTTCTCAAACGAACACACGTAATGAATTTTACATCTTACATTTATTGTTTTCTCAGATTCGTTCCACTTTTAAAAATGCTGATTATGAACATCACTGTACACATTATACGGTTCAGCGTTCCTCTGACTCTTTACACACATTACTGTTCCTGAAGGACTCCAGTGAAATGACTGCGTGTACTGTAGACCATCTGAACACTTTCACCACCGTGACGCTACAGCTTGAGCCGACAGAACAAATGTTTGCAACTCTTCATTCAGGCGGATTAAAGGGAGAATCCAGCAGGACTTCACCTGAAGCGCACGTGAGGTTTCTGGTAGTGCAAATGTGCTTCACAAGATAAAAACAACCATACAGAGCCGCTTCTCTCTGGTTCTTCCACTTTCACAGTGCACTTTAAAACAGGACTACACACTTTTTCAGGAAAATGGCCCAGAATCAATTATTGGCTTGTGGGCGAGTAGCTAAAAAAAAATCATAATTATTGGCTTTGATCTCAATTAGGCCAAACTGTCCAGGCTTCAGTCCCTGATATCATCTGTCCATGTTCTCAAAGTGTGATTGTGTCCCTATCACAGCACGTCAATGTCCCAGGTTTGCGCAGCGTTGTCGGCACAAAGCAGACTCAGAATCAGCTGGTCTCGGTCAGATTCATGTCCACCTGAGACAAACGCAAGACGCTCCGTTAAGAAGCAAACACGCATTCCAGATTTCCACTGGGACACTGATGAGACTCTGAAACTCTTACCTTTGAGGTCCAGCACCAGACTGCGGTTTAAATGCGAGCAGATGCTTCCATCCTCGTTGAGACTCCACCGCTGGTTCATGCGCCCATGTTCCTCCCATAATGCCACTCTGGCCCCAGCACAGGCCTTGGCACCGATCACAGACAGACAGCCGCACCGCGCCTGCACAAACACAAACACATGCGGTCCCTGAATCACTGCTGATGACTGACCATCAGCTGAGTCTCTGAAATACAACATCACATGACAATGAAACTCGTTTTCTGAAAACTATGACAAAATGAAACAATGACATTTTATCTAGAACAAGACTTAATATCTGTCAAACAGTGCTCGAAGTTGGCCGTTACGCACTGCTACCCTCACTTTTTCTTGCGTGTTGGCACTTCTGACATGTTGACGTTTGACCGCCCCATCCCAGGAACGTGATTTCAACCGATGGGGTTGAAACAAATGATGTTTTATTAACAAAATTCAGGAGGAGCAACGTTTAAATAATCTGACTAATCATCACGTCATTTCAGCCAGCTGTCAGCAATCAGTAATCAACGTATCTACCCAATCAGCATGAGTGAAGCACTATATATAGACACAGTCGACTCACCCATATCCCTCCACCACCCCGTCTCCTCACACTCGCCTGGTTACTTTTATAACCAGAAATACGGGGGGAGAACTCTGGGTTCGGGCTAAATACCGAGCTCGGAACCCTCTCCTCGGACAGCACGCCAAATACACATACTATTTACTCTATCCGATTATTTGTAAGTGTGAACTCGTGAAACTACTTTAACCAACCAAGTGGAGCATATCCACACTGCATAAAACAATCTAGTTTTACCAACTATCTTACAAATATCCAAGGAGACAGTTTGTGAAGTTCAGCCCATACTTTGGTTTAGAATGTCAATGTTTCACAGACAGAAGAATATTTTTATCTGAAAGCCTCCAGATTCTCAACACATCACGTCTGTCAGGACTGTGTTTTCAAGACCGTTCATGGTCAGAAAGAGACTGACCGTGTTCTTCAGAAGGCCGTCGGTGAAGATCCAGTGCTGTGTGTCCAGAGAGCGATCAGCCGGACTCAGGAAGACTTTCGCTGGAAAGGAGCAGTCTTTGCTCTCAGTGGTCAGAACTGAACCCAGAACTCGATTCCGCACCTGAACAAACACTTTTGGCTGAGGAGAAAAGAAAAAAACACACACACTCAATAATAATAGCTTAGGGAAAGTTTAGGTAAAAATCCTAATTGCTCATTATTTTCATTGATTCATACAATTCCTATTAAAGTGCTTTTAGTGCAGTGAACTGCATGCCATCTTTTTTATGTAGACTACACATCCAGACCATGCTGAGAAGTGTCCCTAAATGAGTTTATTGCTGAGTTTAAGCACTAGTAAATGAAAACAGTGTTCAACTTCACATTTCTCCTCTTGGCAGCATAAAAAGTTTTAAAAAAGTTAAGTTTACTCAAACTGGGATTCAGTTCTATACAGAAAGCAAGCAAAGAGCTGGAGCTGAAATGTGTGATATATGACGATATTAGATCATGAACATTTCAAATGTCTCCACAATCTGCTTTCAAAGACAGATTTTTAGTATCGAGCTACAAGTTCTGTGGCTGTTTTTGATTATTATTTCTATCGTGGTTATTGTGGACATTGCAGTTCTTTGTCATCATGAAAGTTTATTATTTGCATGTGTTTTAAAGCCTCGTCAGTTTAAACTCAATTGAATTAACTCAGACTCAGTTTAGTACTAGTGCTGTGAGACAGAACAAAGTTTGCTTTCATGTCTTATTGCACTTAAACTGTCAAATACACACAAGGTTTGCATAAACACAATCGGTTATGTCTTAAGTGAATGTAAACAGAAATTGCATGTGCATTCGCTCTTAAAGTGACAGCAACCTATTAAACCTGCTGCTGTCTGTCATTAATGTTAATCAAACAACAAAAGACAAAGAGAAAATCACTCACTGAAGAATAATTTACATTTGATTATTCAATTTCGGACTTGACAGCTACAGTTAAATAGACATACTGTACTTGAACATTTTAAAGAATTTTGTTTCACTTGTATCTTTCTAATATTATATATATCCTATTGTTTGTAATTTGCAAATGTATAAATATAATATAAAGATAAAATAATGAAATAATGTGAAATAAGATTTTTGTCATATCAATCACCTACTTTGGCTTCAATGGTCTGTCATTCATTTTTCTTTTATGTTTTATTCCCTGGTAGGGCTATATTTTTCTAATAAGGAAATTAATTTTGCTCTACTGCTCAGTAACAACATAGTCTTAAAGCCAGTATGAACAAGAATCATGACAAGATCATATGATATTTTTGTCATATCGTCCACCCATCAAATCACTTCAGTTCAGCCCGAGCTCTGCGATCTCTGACAAACTCCCGTTCTAATAAAAAAAAAAAAGTCTACACTGCTAAATGAATCAGTCATTTACATTATCTTTACACTTTGTTGGTTATGATTCATGAACTCGTGCTGAACAAAAAACACTGGCCGTTTGAGCGTATTTCTTCTGCGCCTTTGATTGGCCATTGCATTTTAGTCTGTGATTGGTTACAATGTTCGACACTGCAAAAACACGGTGTAAATGTGGTGTAAACCAAGATCCATAAAGAAGCTTTTTTACGATTAGTTAATTGCTGATTGAACTGACCTGTTTGAGAGGCTTCATTGATCCGATCGTCTCCCAGCCGCTCTGATCCCCCCAAACCGGATATTCTCCTGGCTGCACAAGCATCTGACGGCCCTTAAAATGAGCGTATTCATATGCGACCCACCTGCGAGACGACAGCAGCATGTTCGTCACTGTGATTCTGAGGATCATTTACACAGGAAGTAGTGAACAAGCTCTTACAGGCCGCTGTTGGCTCTCACAGACTGGCTGTAGAAGTGGCTCACGTTTTCCACGTCTGAGAACAATGTTTCTTCAAGGCCCTCCAAACCGCTGAGAGAAAACAGGCTCACGGACGGCTCTGTGAAACTCTGAACAGAACAGAGGAACACTAACTCACATACGAATGTCACGAGAAGTTTATTTCTTGTATCTACTGAAATATGCTCTCATCGACTCACGTATGGAATGGGCTTTAAAGACTTGATGGCTGTCGATATACAGCCACAGGAAGTGAGATCAGGGTAAAGCCCCTCCCCCAGGATATAATGGTTACCAGAATATCCCTCCTCATCGAACAGCAGCCAACTTCCTCGGATCACCCGGAAGGACTCGAGGCCTGTTAACCCACAGCCGGGAACTTCGCTCTCAAACTCTCGGCTCTCGCCGCCGTACCGTGTCTGGCTGTAGGCGCGTAGCTGCGCTCAGAGAGAAACACATTAGCGCCACACGCCGGACTCCTTAGCTGTTTCCCAATTCAGTGGCTGCATCCTTCCAGGTCCACGGAGGTCAAACAGAGCGTTGTTAAATGGGACGGAGGATTGCTCTTGTCGCCTAGCAACTGTGACAGCTGCCGCTGACGAGAGGCAGTAATGTTTGTTCTGGACATTTTTGAAAGTTATATTCAACTGTCTGAAAACAAATCAGGATTCACAACCTGTCTAAATATGTTCACCTTGGACCATTTATGTCAGGGGTGTCCAATCCTGCTCCTGGAGGGCCACTGTCCTGCAGAGTTCAGCTCCAACACCAATTAAACACACCTGAACCAGGTCTTACCAAGCATTGTAGAAACTTTTCCAGGCAGGTTTGTTGAGGCAAGTTGGATCCAAACTTTGCAGGACAGCGGCCCTCCAGGAGCAGGATTGGAAACCCCTGATTTATGTACAAAATACATTTGAACTACTTTAAAGTTTTTTTTTTACATTTATATTGTTAGAAGTTCAAACCCAATGCTTACATTTAAAAGTGTAATCTGGCATTTTCTCTCAAAAAATCCTTTTGGCCTTTCAGGATGCAGCCTCTGAATTGGGACGCAGCTTTTGTATGTTAGCGGCACATGAAATGCAAACATACCAAAAACTTTGGTTCCACGATCCGACAAACTTCCTGTGGTGAAAATGAGATGCATCAATGAAAGTCTGTCATGTACCCATCCCTCTCATCAAGAAGCATCAGTTCAAGCGCTGGTCTGTGTGCAACTCACCCTGTGAATGGGCCGCAGTGACTGAGCTGATCTCCGACCGTCGGCCCACTGCAGCAGCCCTGGATACTGGCCTTTCTCCAGAACATACTGCTCTCCAGTGAAACACCTGCTGCTGTACGCCACCCACCTGAAACACCGACGTCACACATCAAACTCTCGCTGCTAAGAGCCGTTCACACCAAGGACGAGAACCATTACGATAACTACAAAGAAAATAGCATGTCCACACCACAGCTATAATGATAACGACACAGAGGAACAAGATCATTGGAATCACTCTCAGAGCGATTAATAAATGATAAAAACATTGACAGCCATCCTGTTTTAAAGAGCTCAAGCATTTAAAGTGGCAAACAACAAAACTGCAGCACACTTAGAATAACAATATTGTCCGCTGGTGTGGACGCTAATATAGTTATCGTTACAGTTATAGTTCTTGGTGTGAACAGGCCTTTACTCTCTGACACTTATCACGGTTATGAAATGCTTCCTCACGCTCCGCTCTTTACGCTGATGCCGTCAGCTTCCTGCAGATCGGGTACGTCCAGATGCACGTCGGTTTCCTCATCTGATCTCTTCAGACACACTGACGGCTCCAGGAAATCCTGAGGGAAAGACTGACGCTGACGTTACGGTGTCATTGGTAAACCGCGGTGACCTGCTACGGTCGCTCACAGGCATCAGGGCAGTTCTGTTGTACTGTAATGTTTTCAATAATCTTTTCTTATCCTCTTTTTCTCATTTTTAATTGCAAAATACTTGAACATGAAACAATTTTGAGTTGATTAAATAACACATTGTTCCTCACTGGCATTTTCACCTGCTAAAAAAAGGGTAAAAAAACCCTAACCCTAACCCACACGAGCACAGGACCGAAGAAGAGTGTTTAAGGACACACTGATAACATGAAACACATCCAGTTATTCTGCTGTCAAACGCTGACATTCAAAACAGGCCACTGACGCACACGTGTACAGGACAGACGCAACAAAGAGTATGAAAACGCAGCAGACGAGACGAGGAGATCAGGAATACTCACAGTCTGAATGTAGCGCAGCGATTGGATTGACAGCTCTGTCCCACCGAACAGTCGCATACAGTCGGCGTATTGACCCTCCTCCAGCACACACTGATGACCTCTGAACCCTTCACTGGAGAAGCCCACCCATCTAACACACACACACACATATTACAGAACATTCTTCAGGAGAAGCCCACCTGTTCACCAAACACACACACACACTAGTAGTATTTTTGACCAGCACACTGTGATCATGTGACTGATAGAAACATAAACTGCTGTCTAAAGAAGAAAACACACACTGGACGAGAAGCATTAACACTGAAACACACACTTCCTTCAAAAATGCCATGTCATTCACATATTTTTCCATTAAATTACATTTATTTGTCCCAAATCACTGTACATAACTTCACACTAAACTGGAATATTGTGTATTGTGCATTTTCAGCAAAACTTTGTGTGGCTTGAATAAAGTCTATGTTTCATATAGAGAGCTGTAATAATATAGACTGGCCTTTCTCTGATTTTCCAGACACTAAACTTCACACTCGTCGACGTCAGGTTCATTCTTTAAGTGAACTTTTAACTGTTTGGTGTTTAGATTCACTGTTTTGGAGTCTTGAGCTGAATGCCACGTGTCTAATGCGAGATGAGAGCAAAAATTACCATGTCTGAACATGTATCATTCCTCACACACACTCACACACACACACATGCTCACACACTCACACACACACACACACACACACACATACAGCTAACCTAACCCTACAGAGGTTCATCAATTTAGCAGATGTTTCTATCTGAAATATTAACAGCATCACTCATTTCATGAGAGATAAAGACACGCACATTCCACCCGTGACCCGTAGAGATGAAACGGCCGCGGGTCCCTCGATGTCCCTCAGATGGGGCGTGTGATCCAGCAGCTCCCTGCACTGACCCTGGAACTGCGGCTTCTCAAACAACATAATCTACACAGGAAACACAAAAATCACATCCAGTGATCTGAGAACAGCTCTGAACATCAGCGTCCATCTGTCTGTCTGTCCGTCTAACCTTTGGGTCCAGTGGTCTTGTCACCCGCAGCCCACCCTGCATCAGAAACACAGGAGAAAAACAGCAGATTTTAGTTTGAAAACCATCGCTGGTTTGCACTCACCGGTGTCTTCACATCTGAAACACTCACATCAGTTCAAACGACCTCCTTCTAGAAATCCTCTTTCTTTCTGTGTTACATGATATCGGGAAGCGGTGCCTACGTACCATTTTTAATGGCCGGAGACTCTTCACACAGGACACCAGGGAATCCTGGAGAACAGGCGTGACCCTCCCGTCAGTTTCCAGAACGGCAGATGTTCCGCTGAATCCAGGCTGGTCAAAAACCAACCAGCTATACACATATTCAGGGAACAAGGACAAAAGTCATATAAAACACTGTGAGCGCAACATCTGGCAGTTTTTTAACTTGTTGAAGCTTGTCTTGTTGAAAAGAAATAAATGTCAAAAGCAATCCAAGCAGACATGTCCTTCGGTAGTAAGAGAAAGGTGCTAACCTCGTGGCAATGCAATGTTTTTTTTTAGGGCTGCCCCCTAATAGTCGACTAACCGTTAGTCGACGAGAAGAGGCTTAGTCGACCAAAATTTTATTAGTCGCAAGAAAAAAAAAATCCACAGGAAGCGGCCAAGTCACGCAGTCTGTGACGGACAGATCATTAACAGCTGGTCTATGTGGTAAATACAGTACATCGGGCAGGACATCCAAATGCATTCATCGACCTAAAATATGGCTTATCATATGAAATATGTAAGTAGTAGCAACATTACATGGCCACTCACCTTAACACTAACCTAGAAAAAAGTGGGCTCTTCAAGTGTTTGTGCGGAGTGTGAAAGCTGAATAGTAGCGCGCTTACTGCTTGACAGCTAACATCACTTGCACTTTAAATACTCAATTTTTGGGCATACAGATAAGAGTAATACATCTTTTGAATCTGTGAAGAATCTACTTTCATTTGTGTGCACTCACAATAACAAAACTTTAGTAAAATAATGAAAGCAAACAGGGTGCGCTTTCTCCCGTCTCTCTCTGTGAATTTGAGCACGCCAAAAAAAGAAAGAACCGAAACTCCATGTAAGCTTGCCTCACAGACATGAAAAATGTATCAATAGAAAGCGAAATGTCTACTTTTAAATGAACCAATTTCAAATGGAAGACAAATATTCTCAGGTTATGTAATCCGTATGAAACATCATCTCCGCAGTAGTGGACGAGTCAGCATCGTCAACATCACTGCAGCCGAAAATACAGAAAACACTTGTTTATCAATTAATTATTACAATGTTAAAGCAATCTCCTAGCTGTTTTTCCCCAACGTATTCATAATCATTACTTTTGCCAGTGCGCTGTGGCAAGCTTTATGTGTGCACTTGAATGCTGATTAGCCTAGGTAGGCATTAAAGCCTTATTATTATGATTTATATGGTTTGTTAATTAACATGTGATTAGTCGACTAATCGCTTAAAATGAATGACTGCTAAATCTTTAGTCGAGGGTAGCCCTAGTTTTTTTGGTTTTTTTGCCTAGATCAACTGAGACCTAAACTTCCTGCTTTCTTTAAAACTCAAATGCACTGATGTCTGATGTGATGTCAGCGTTTCCTACCATCCCGCCTTGACGCAGAGGTCAGAGAGGAACACAGGGCCATGTCGCTCCATCAGATCTGACGCAGAATAAAGACGGACAGTCTCTCCCGTTTGTGACGTGCTGGGATATAGATGGATCTCTGGAACACTGTCATCCTGCACACAGCAATAAGATTAGATGTTTCATTGTGCTGGCTAAACAAAACACAGGCTTTAACTCCATCAAAGCTCATGAACACAGTACAAACACAGTTCCTGATGAATGTCTGTTAGTTCAGACTCAACTGACCCAACAGCTTGATAAGTTAACCCTTTGGGGTCGACGAACGCGCCGCTGTTTTTTAGTAGATTTTTTCCACATAGCAGCAAAATCGACTTAAAATACTCAATTTTTGTCACACAGAAACAAGTAATACATCATTCGAAACTGAAAGGGTCTACTTTTATTTGTGTACACTCACAATGACAAAAAAAACTGTGCTTTTGTAAAATAAAGAAAACAAACAAACAGGGTGCGCTTTCTGCCATCTCAGTCTCTGTGAACTTCTTCCTGAAACACGTCACAAAATGAACCGAAATTCAGCAAATTCTTGCCACACAGACATGAGAGATATTGTCATGAATGTGGCTCCCTCGGTTCATCCTCCGGACCGCCGGAGGGAGCCATCACCGGAATACTGATTCACTACCATTCGGACTCCATTTCCCATAGGCCCTCATTCCTGGGACTGATTACGCTCACACCTGATCTGCATCACACTCACACTATTTAACACACACACACAAACACCACATCTTCGCAAAGTCTTGATTTGCTACGGTGGTCATTTCTGAGCGTTTTTCTGTGGACTGATTTCTTGTTATTACTTGGACTGCTTATTACCTGTGAACCTTTGCCGCCTTTCTTGAACCTTGCCTGTACCCTGGATTGTGATTGTTTGCCGCCTGTCTCGAACCTTGCCTGGGACCCGATTCTGATTCTCTGCTGCCAGCCACGACCCCTGCCTGTCCCTGTTTACGGTACTGCCTTATCCCTGTCTGTATACACTGCTGAGTTTAAATAAAGCTGCAAATGGATCCCCACTCTGTTGAACCATCATTACAGATATGTCTTTAGAAAGCTTGAAGTGTCTATTTTTAGTCATATAGAAAACAAAACAAATATTCTGTTTAAGTAATCCGTATGAAACCAACGAGAGGTACAATCTTCCCTGTCTGACCTCATTATTTTTAATGTGACCACACCAACGCGCAGCGTAGGCTATTCAGGCGGTAATCGTCCACGCGAGTCATGCGAACCTATATAAACGCCCCCATCACAATAAACAAAGCATCAAGCTTCGTCAGATTAATCTGCTTTTCATCGAGTTAGGAAGACGTGCTATGAGGAATAGGCCTTGAATTTACCTCAGAAGAACACAATTGATCCAGCAGAGGTAAGCAATTTATTCTCACTTACATTAGTTAATGTGTTGTTACATAAACTTGTACACATTTTACTAGTTGAACTATTGCCAGACTAAAGTGGGTGAAATCAATGGAAATATGAAATATATAGGGAGGTAGGCAACCTTTCAATGCTAAATAAACAAATGTACGACAAGAGGATGTTTTATGTTCTATAACAGGGGTGCCCAACCCTGTTCCTGGAGATCTACCTACCTGCAAAGTTTAGCTCCAACCATGATAAAATACACCTGAATCAGTTAATTAAGATCTTCAGGAGCACTTGATAATTACAGACAGGCGTGTTGAGCAGGGCTGGAGCTGAACTCTGCAGGAAGGTAGATCTCCAGGAATCTCCTGCTCTATGATATATAACAGTACTATATAAAAGTAATATGAATGTTTACACTGTAACATGATGAATATTAGAATGTTTAGAATGTTTCAGTGTTTACTGTGAAATACTGTGTTCGTGGATATCTGCTCAAACATAGATGTTTATCATGTGCTAAACAATAAAATTTCATAGCAAGGAGCAGCAAAGTTATCAGAGAGACCTGATTTGGTTCAGTAAGTCTGGTCTCTGCAAGTGCTGTGATTGAGTCATTTGCGATGTGCATTTGAAAAGCAAATTCACTTCATAATGTCAGTTAAGTGTTTGAAATAACTTCGATTTGGGATCTGAAGTGGCTTCTTATCACAGAATGAGGCAGAGTAAATTATTTTGAAGTATTCTATATACAGGGGCGGTCGTGGCCTACTGGATAGAGAGTCGGACTTGTAACCCAAAGGTCATGGGTTCGAGTCTCAGGTCCGGCAGGGATAGGTGAGGGGAGTGAATATCCAGTGCTCTCTCCACCCTCAATACCACGACTGAGGTGAGACCCTTGAGCAAGGCATCGTACCCCCCAACTGCTCCCCGGGCGCCTCAGCAATGGCTGCCCACTGCTCCGGGTGTGTGTGTTCACTGCTGTGTGTGTGCACTTGGATGGGTTAAATGCAGAGCACAAATTCCGAGTATGGGTCACCATACTTGGCCACATGTCACTTCACTTCACTAAAAGTTTTCTGCAAAGTAAAATGTATTATTATTATTATTATTATTATTGTTGTTGTTGTTTTATGCAGCCCTACAAGTAGGCACAACAAACCTGGTGTTCTTTATATTTTTGTGAATTTTACAATTAGATTTTTTCCTAAAATCGTGCAACCCTAGATGCTCCTGATACCAGCATGTTCACATTAGTTTTGTTGTTGTTTTTTAAAGGGACCGGATGCCACTGATGAGTCCTGCTAACTAAAACTTTCACACGGGTCTCTTCAAACTGTTTTTCTGTGAGAGCGCTGTACCAACATCAGCAAGCTACATTGGACTAATATCCTACATGAACATGGTAAAATAAGCTCCATCACTGACTACTGATGGCAGGGTAGTTTTCACGGCAAAAGAAAAAGCAAACACCTTGGAAATGACAGGTATGTTGAACAGGAACTGTTTCAGGAATGGCACAAAGGTGTGTCACTGTTCAAGTCTCAGTGTTTAGATCAGTGTGCTCAATAATCTGCCTTTTTATCCTTCGTTGTGTATATTTGGATTGTGTTATAAATAAAATAAAACAATCAAAAAGCCACTCTTTTAATCTCCTCACATTCTTTCTTCTAGTCCAATTTAGCTGATAGGGCCATTAGGGTGAGGGGTCATTGTCTTCCCAGGTGTGAAACACATCAATATTCATGATCATTCACGCCTCCACACATACAGCCTTACTTACACAAAACATGTCTTGCAAATTTTAAATCAATATATTGTTTTATGTGAATGAGTGGGGAAGATGAGTTTCACATCATTTTGGAGTAAAAATTCTAGGCTACAAGATCCAGTTTTCAAAAGTATTTTGAACAAATACTCAGTATTGGTTTTATGGCCTTATTTCAGTAACTTATTTTTTTTCATTTACCATGCATAAACAATTTTCTCAAAACTACAAACTTTTACATACATGCTGCTCACATATTATTGTAGCCGAGTTTGTGCTGAATACAGTGTAATCAGTCTTTAGCCATAAATTGTATAAGTAACAGAAATAAGCACAAATCTCAGGGCATGTCAAAACACATCCAGTGCCCAGAAAACACCTCAGACCCTAGAGGGTTAATAAAAGTGCATGAAAAACAACTTATGTATGATTTATATTTCTGACTGCTTCCATCACTTGAATATAGTGCGGAACGATTCCGTGTTAGAATATAAAGGCCAATTGTTCAAAAAACAAAAACAACCAACAATAAACAGTCATAAATGTATGCGCTGCATGTCTTCAGTTTGGGGTACAAATCAAAATGCCAAACACTGGTGAAAAACGTGATAATTAGAGTGAATAATATATTGTCTTTAACTGTTTTAATACCCAGTATCATGGTTTTCCCAGTCCAAATGTCCAGCTATATATATAACCCAAAGAATTTGACATTGCCAGTACTGGTTAAAGGGGTGGTTCACTCTTTTTTTTTTTTTTTTTTTTT